>CM033646.1:88050613-88258749 GCA_019512145.1 Engystomops pustulosus | reverse complement strand
AAGTTAGAAGTTAGAAGACATCCAAGTTGCTGAAGCAAAGATCTTTTGCTCCCTGAATTTGTTTACCATCAACAGTATTCCTAGACTTTCAGCAAATAATTTATTGTTTGAATAATGAAAAGTAATACAATTTTCTAATATACTTTCAATGCCTCACTGTTTTCTAGATCTCTGCTTGCTGTCCTTCTATAGAAAGCTTCATTGTTTACTTGCAGTGGAAAGAAACCTGACCTTGGTCACACAGGTGCACGGCTCGTTATATGACACAGCTTTGATTACTCTCTATGATACTGACGAGACATGCACCTGTGTGACCATGGTCAGATTTCTGTCCACTGGCAGTAAACAATGGAGCTAACTATAGTATGACAGCAAGCAGAGATCTAGAAAACCACAAGGAGTTGATACAATGGGGCACATTTACTAAGGGCCCGATTCGCGTTTTCCCGATGTGTTCCCCGAATATTTCCGATTTGCGCCGTTTTCCCCTGAATTGCCCCGGGATTGTGGCGCACGGGTTTGAATTTTGTCGCGCGCGCACCAGCTTCCGTGCGCCACAAATAGGGGTTGTGGTTTTCGAGCAACCCGAATTATTCGGACAAGCCCCTGAATTTAAAAACCGAATTGTGTCGCAAGACGTGCACTCAGATACACCGGGCTGAGGGCGGTGAAAGTCAGGGCATTTTTCTTTTGCTTAGGATCCTACTTGGAGAATGTTGCTTTTGAAAAGCAAGAAGCCCCACTTAAAGGGATAGGTCTGCAGGTATGCTCTCTCCTCAAGCCCCACTTAAAGGGATAGGTCTGCAGGTATGCTCTCTCCTCAAGCCCCACTTAAAGGGATAGGTCTGAAGGTATGTTCCATTCACAAGCCCCAGTTAAAGGGATGGGTCTGCAGCTATGTTCCATCCACAAGCACCACTTAAAGGGATGGGTGTGCAGCTATGTTCCATCCACAAGCCCCACTTAAAGGGATAGGTCTGCAGCTATGTTCCATCCACAAGCACCACTTAAAGGGATAGGTCAGCAGCTATGTTCCATACACAAGCCCCACTTAAAGGGATGGGTCTGCAGCTATGTTCCATACACAAGCCCCACTTAAAGGGATAGGTCTGCAGCTATGTTCCATACACAAGCCCCACTTAAAGGGATGGGTCTGCAGCTATGTTCCATACACAAGCCCAACTTAAAGGAATAGGTCTGCAGCTATGTTCCATCCACAAGCACCACTTAAAGGGATTGGTCTGCAGCTATGTTCCATACACAAGCCCAAATTAAAGGGATAGGTCTGCAGCTATGTTCCATCCACAAGCCCAAATTAAAGGGATGGGTCTGCAGCTATGTTCCATACACAAGCCCCACTTAAAGGGATAGGTCTGCAGCTATGTTCCATACACAAGCCCAACTTAAAGGGATAGGTCTGCAGCTATGTTCCATACACAAGCCCCACTTAAAGGGATAGGTCTGCAGCTATGTTCCATACACAAGCCCCACTTAAAGGGATGGGTCTGCAGCTATGTTCCATACACAAGCCCAACTTAAAGGGATAGGTCTGCAGCTATGTTCCATCCACAAGCACCACTTAAAGGGATTGGTCTGCAGCTATGTTCCATACACAAGCCCAAATTAAAGGGATAGGTCTGCAGCTATGTTCCATTGTTCTTGCACCAAAAAAAAAAAAAAAAAAACCTTTTTTTTACCATGATTATCCCACAAAACAGGCAACGGTGTTAGGAAAGGTGTCTTTTTAACCATGTATTATCCCCCAAAACAGGAACGGTTTTGTTTGTAAGATGTTTTTACATGATTATCCCCCAAAACAGGCAACGGTGTTTGTTAAAGTTGTCTTTTTACCCATATTAGCCCCAAAAACAGCAACGGTCTTTTGTTAGTAAAGTGTCTTTTTACCTGATTATCCCCAAAAAGGCAACGGTGTGTTTTGTTTGTTTTAGAAAAGTTGTCTTTTTCCATGATTATCCCCCAAAACAGGCAACGGATGTTTGTAAAGTTGTCCTTTCTTACCATGATTGTATCCCCCAAAAACAGGCAACAGGTTAGTTAAAGTTGTCTTGTTACCATGATTATCCCCCAAAACAGGCAACGGTGTGATTTGTAAAGTGTCTTTTTACCATGATTATCCCCCAAACAGGCAACGGGGTTTGAAGTTGTTTTTTTACCGATTATCCACCAAAACAGCAACGGTGTTTGTAAGTTGTTTTAACCATGATTATCCCAAACAGGCCAACGTGTTAGTAAAGTTGTCTTTTTACCATGATGATCCCCAATAACAGGCAACAAGGTGCTTAGTAAAGTTGTTCTTTACAATGATATCCCCCCAAAACAGGGCAACGGTGTTAGTAAAGTGTACTTTGTACCATGATTATCCCCCCCAAAAACAGGCAACGGGTGTTGTAAAGTTGTCTTTTTACCATGATTATCCCCCAAAACAGGCAAACGGTGTTTGTTAAAGTTGTCTTTTTACATGGGATATCCCCCCAAACATGCACGGTGTTTGTTAAAGTTGTCTGTTTACCATTTGATTATCCCCATAAACGGCAACGTGTGTTTGTAAAGAGGTCTTCTTCAAAATGATTATCCCCCAAAACAGGCAAACGGTTGCTGTTGTGCAAAGTTTGGTCTTTCAACCATGATTATCCCCCCAAAACAGCAAGGTTGTAAACGTTGTTTTTTCACATGTTATATCCCCAAAACAGGCAAGCGGCTGTTTGTAAGTTGTTTTTACCATGTTATCCCATCTAAAACAGGCAACGGTGTTGTTAAGTCTGTCCTTTTAAAATGATTATCACACAAAACAGGCAAGGTGTTAGTAAAGTTGCTTTGAAATAATGAATTATCCCACAAAACAGGCAACGTCTGTTGTTTAAAATGTCGTTTTCCATGATATCCCCCAAACAGCAACGGTGGTTTGTAAAGTTGTTTTTTACCAGCCATTAATCCCCTAAACAGCAACGGTTGTTAGTAAAGTTGTACTTGTACCATGATTATCCCCAACAAACAGGCACTGGTTTGTATCAAGTTGTTCTTTTACCATGATTCCCCACCACCCAAAAACAGGCAACGGTGTTGTGTTAAAGTTGTCTTTTTTTTTTTTCCATGATTATCCCCGCAATAACATGGCAACGGTTGTGTAAAGTGTTCTTTTTAACATGATTATCCACCACAAAAAGGGCACGCTTGTGTTCGTTAAAGTTGTCTTTGTCCATGATTATACCCCCAAAACAGGCAAAGCCAGGTGTTTGTAAAGTTGTACTTTTCTACCTATCTTCAATCCAAAACAGCAACGTGTTAGGGGGTTTGTTTTGGTTTTGACAGCTGATTGATCCCCCTAAAAACAGGCAACGTGCTGTTGTTGTTTAGTAGAAGTTGTCGTTTTACCATGATTATACCTCGTCTAACCCCGTTTTGAAGTCTTTCAACATGACAAAGGGCAACGTGTAAGTGCTTTTTCTGATCCCCACAAGGCAAATGGGTGTAAAGTTGTCTTTGTTTCCCAGATTATCCCCAATAAACAGGCAACGGGGTTGTAAGGAGTTGCTGTGTGTACATTGGATATAATCCCCCAAAAGCGCCAACTGGGTGCTTGTGCTAAGTTGTCTTTTGGTACCAGTTGATTGTCCCCCAAAAGAACAGGCAACGTGTGTTGTAGTAAGTTGTCTTTTTTACCACTGCATCTATCCCCCATACAACAGGCAACGTCGTTGGTGTAAAGAGTGTCTGGACCATGAGATCCCCTAAAGACAGGCAAACGGTGGTATAAGTTGTATGTTTTTACCATGATTATCCCCCAAAAGACAGCAACGGTGTTTGAATAAGTTGTTAGTTTATTTCCATGATGATCCACCCAAAACAAAAGGCAAGCGGGGGTGTTGTGTAAAATTGAGGTTAAAAATAGCATGAGATGCTTGATATTATACAGGTATCATATATTTTCGTGGATGTCATTTGAATTGAAAAAATGTTAATGTGAGTTATTAAAACAATTGCTGAATAAATTTGTTTTTGGACAATAAAAGAGACGTTTGACTACCTCAGATAACCTGCGCCACTGGTGATGGGGGCGCTGCTTGGTGGGGGAAGGTCGATAAACACTGCTTGGGGCAGCGCCGGGACCGGAAGGAATCAACATCGGTGGAGTGGGGGGGTTCATGTGACATAAAAACTGGTGGGGTGTATGTGACATACCTTTAGGGGGGGGGGTATGGTGACATAAAACACGGGGGGGGATGGGGGGGGATGTGTGACATAAACACTGGTGGGGGGGGGATGGTCTGCAAATAAACACTGGTGGGGGGGGGTGGTGGACATAAACAACGGGTGGGGGGGTATGGTGAATAAACACTGGTGGGGGTGTATGGGTGAATCTAAACCCGTGGTGGGGGGGTGGGGTATTGGTGGACATCAAACACTTGGTGGGTGGGAGAGTCAGGGACACAGACCATTGGCTAAAGATAACTTACATGATGTGGCAGCTTGGTGTATTTGTGCTGGGTTCACACCATATTCTTGGTTAGGCTCAGCGTATATGTCACTAAAGCCCCTGAGTGTGACCTTTGTGTAACATTTGGCACATAGTTGCAGACGTGGCCGGGCTTTTGGCTCCATCTGATGCTCAAACTTTAAATCAAGGAGTAAACTCTCGGCAAACAGTTACCAAGATAATAATTTATGATTATTGCGTCTGTAAATTACATAAAGCCTTTACAAATAAATACACATTCTTCCATATGCAGCCTCCACAAGCAGCAATGTATGCCTGGTGGCACTGGTGGCTCATTAGTTAGCATTACAGCCCTGCAGCCATGCGGACTCGGTTCCAAGTCCCATACAGCTCAACATCTGACCAGCAGTTGCAGTCTCTCATGTTTGCTGTTTTTTCCCAGGTTCCTCCGGTTATCCCATCGCTCAAAAACCTATGCAGGTTTTTTTGATGGTGAGACCCATTGGGGACAAGGGAACATTGTGCTAAGGATATGAGTTAATTCTTATGTGCTATCGGAGGAGCAGGATGCCGTATGCTAAGCAAAGCAGGTTGTTGTTTGCATCCTTATTCAACTTTCGACAAGCCTATATAATATCATCGGGATTCAGGAGCAGTGTATGGAAGGCTTTGTATGGTGTATGATTGTGTGTGTTTGGTAGTGCCAATTACATCAACAAAACCCTTTAAAGGGCCAGGAGGAGACGGCATAGGAGACTATCCTATTGGGCGGTATGAACGCTGCCAGAACTATCCCTTACATTTGGGCTCCTTCGGGGAGGAATGGAACATAGTACAGACCCATCCCTTTTAATTGGGCTTGTGTAGGGGAACATATGTTCCATACACAAGCACAACTTAAAGGGATGGGTCTGCAGCTATGCTCTCTCCTCCTGGCCCATTTAAAGGTGTTTTGTGTGATGTATGTGCATTACACCCTGCTCCTATCTCCTGATGAGTGATATAAGTGCTTGTCGAAAGTGAATAAGGATGCAAAACACTGCTTTTGCTTAACATAGGCATCACTTGCCTCCGATGAGCACATAAGAATTAATAATCATTCCTTATCAGAATGTTCCCTGTCCCCAATGGGGCTCACAATCAAAAAAACCTGCAAGTATGTTTTTGAGCGTGGGATGAAACCGGAGGACCTGGAGGAAAACAACACAAACATGGAGAGAACTGCAAACTCTGTGCAGATGTTGACCTGGATGGGACTTGAACCGAGGTCCCCAGTGCTGCAGGGCTGTAATGCTAACTAATGAGCCCCCATGCCACCATGCATACATTGCTCTTGTGGAGGCTGCATAGTGGAAAGATGTATATTTATTTGTAAAGCTTTATGTAATTTACAGACGCAATATAAATAAAAATTATTATCTTGGTAACTGTTGCCAGAGTTTACTCCTTGATTTAAAGTTTGAGCATCAGATGGAGCCAAAAGGCCGGCCGTTTCCGTGGTATTTCCATCATTTTCTGAGGTTTCAAGGTGTTTGGCCAAGCTTCCCTGTGCAGAGCCTTGGTCCCCTTGAAAAATGCTTGAGTCTTCCATTGAATTCAATGGGGTTCGTTATTCGAGACAAGCACTCGAGCATCGGGAAAAGTTTGTCTCGAATAACGAGCACCCGAGCATTTTAGTGCTCCCTCATCTCTAATGGTAATGCAAGTTTTTTTAAAGTAATTTCAGAACAGTAAAATAGTAATAATGTAATAAGGTGCCTTATTCTTTGTTTGCTTTAAACTTCAGTTTCCAATTTGCCCGATTTAGGGCCATTTTTACCCGTCAGATATTACTGATTACATAGAACAATTAGAAGTCTTTCCATTAAACCATTAAACAAAAGAGGTTCAAAAAGAATGAAAAGTGAAAAACTTATGGTGTGGTTATGGTTGTCTAAGGGGGGCATGTATCATAATTTTGTCTCTCTGAGGTGAATTTTAGAGACTTTTGGTGGCTAGTTTTTGCACCTTATGTATGATCCTGTCTTTTTGCTTGTGATACATGTTCAGTTTTTCCTATCCTGGCAGGCGCAAATTTTGGCTTCTTTTTGAGACTTTTGTTGCAAATGTCTCAAATCCACATGGACATAAGTCACGTGAAGTGGTTATATTTGGGATTTAACATGTTTCATTTTTAATGCATTTTGAAACTAATTATAACAGCTGAGGAGAGGTGATTGCCTTATTTCATTACTTTTAACATTTGAATTTACAAAATGCATAGTAAACACAATGGGGCACATTTACTAAGGGCCCGATTCGCGTTTTTCCGATGTGTTACCCGAATATTTCCGATTTGCGCCGATTTTCCCTGAATTGCCCCGGGATTGTGGCGCACGGGTTTGAATTTTGTCGCGCGTGCACCAGCTTCCGTGCGCCACAATTAGGGGGTGTGGTTTTCGAGCAACCCGAATTATTCGGACAAGCCCCTGAATTTAAAAACCGAATTGTGTCGCAAGACGTGCACTCAGATACACCGGGCTGAAGGAGGTGAAAGTCAGGGCATTTTTCTTTTGCTTAGGATACTACTTGGAGAATGTAGCTTTTGAAAAGCAAGAAGCCCCACTTAAAGGGATAGGTCTGCAGGTATGTTCCATTCACAAGCCCCAGTTAAAGGGATGGGTCTGCAGCTATGTTCCATACACAAGCCCCACTTAAAGGGATAGGTCTGCAGCTATGTTCCATACACAAGCCCCACTTAAAGGGATAGGTCTGCAGCTATGTTCCATACACAAGCCCAACTTAAAGGGATAGGTCTGCAGCTATGTTCCATACACAAGCCCAAATTAAAGGGATAGGTCTGCAGCTATGCTCTCTCCTCCTGGCCCATTTAAAGGGGTTTTGTGTGATGTATGTGCATTACACCCTGCTCCTATCTCCTGATGAGTGATATAAGTGCTTGTCGAAAGTGAATAAGGATGCAAAACACTGCTTTTGCTTAACATAGGCATCACTTGCCTCCGATGAGCACATAAGAATTAATAATCATTACTTATCAGAATGTTCCCTGTCCCCAATGGGGCTCCCAATCAAAAAACCTGCAAGTATGTTTTTGAGCGTGGGATGAAACCGGAGGACCTGGAGGAAAACAACACAAACATGGAGAGAACTGCAAACTCTGTGCAGATGTTGAGCTGGATGGGACTTGAACCGAGGTCCCCAGTGCTGCAGGGCTGTAATGCTAACTAATGAGCCCCCATGCCACCCAGCATACATTGCTCTTGTGGAGGCTGCATAGTGGAAAGATGTATATTTATTTGTAAAGCTTTATGTAATTTACAGACCCAATATAAATAAAAATTCTTATCTTGGTAACTGTTGCCAGAGTTTACTCCTTGATTTAAAGTTTGAGCATCAGATGGAGCCAAAAGGCCGGCCGCCGTCTGCAACTATGTGCCAATGTATACACAAAGGTCACACGTCAGGGGCTTTAGTGACATATACGCTGAGCCTAGACCAAGAATATGGTGTGAACCCAGCAAAATACACCAAGCTGCCCACATCATGTAAGTTATCTTTCAAAAGAGTATTGGTCCCTGTACTCACCACCTACAAGGTGTTTTATGTACATCCCCCCCCCACCACGAGTGTTTATTGTCACCAGACACCCCCCACAGACTGTTTTATGTCACCATCCCCCCCCGACAACAAGTCACCAGTGTTATGTCACCATCCCCCCCCCCCCCACACCAGTGTTTATGTCACCATACCCCCCCACCTCCCCAGGTTGTGTTGCTTTCGCCCCTGTTTATTCTGGAGGTTAAAGTAATAAACAGTCTTTTTATGTCCAAAAAAAAATTTATTCAAGATTGTTTAAAATCACATTACATTTATTTCAATTCAGTCATGCAACGAAAAAGACTTAGATACCTTAAAAATAAATTCTCATGCTATTGTTTACAGCACAATTTTACAAAAACCGTTGCCTGTTCTTTGTTGGAGAGTAAACTCCATGGCAGAACATTAAACTTAGATAATTAACTAAAAAGACAAACTTTTACAAACCACCGTTTGCCTGTTTGTGGGGGGATGTAACATCAATGGTATGATAAAAAGACAACTTTACTAACACAGTTGCCTTTTTTTGGGGGCACATAAATCATGTAAAAAGACAAACTTTACAAACAACCGGTGCCTGTTTTGGGGGATAAATCATGGTAAAAAGACAACTTTACAACACCGGGGAAGGCGGTGGGGGGTCTTTAACTCTCTCTTCCTTTCTGCCACATCTCCCACACGGTTCCATTATAAGTCAATAAATCAACCAAGTAATTACGCGTCCGTTATCGACCATGTGGTTGAAAGCAAGGGCGACAAGACTTAATGATGGGATAGAAAGAAAAATAACGGAAATCAATACCAAAAAGAAAAAATGAACAACCTATACGGGGCATGGTTTTGCGGGCGATGAATCAATGGTAAGAAAAAATTAAACATAATATGGAAAAGAAATAATGTAATAACACCGTTGGACGGGATTTGGGGGAGTAAGAGATAACTCTAGACCGGTAAAATAGATAACCTTTACTAACCCGTTTGCCTGTTTTGGGGTATAATAATGGTAATAAAAAGACACTCTTTAGCAAAGACACCGTTGCCGCTGTTTTGGAGGGATACTGCATGGTAAATACTATGTACCAAAGAAGTAAAAAAAGACAACACTTTACAAAAACACTCGTGCCCTGTTTTGTGGGTGATAAGTCCATGGGACTTTATTCCAAATAATATAGAGTAATGAATTAAAAAAAAGCAACTTACTTTACCTAACCCGTTGCAGGTTTTGGGCAGGGTATCATGGTGTAATTAAAAAACAAAAGACAACTTTACAAACACGTGCCTGTGGTACAGTAGCAACTTCACCCGGTGCTGTTGGCGGGTAATCATGGTAAGAAACGTTACAAACTGCAGTTGGAAGATCACTTGAACCAACTTTACACAACACCGTTGCCTGTTTTGGGGATATAATCATGTGTCAAAGAAAACTTTACAAACACCGTTGCCGTGTTTTGGGGGATAATCAGGGCTATAAAAGACAACTTGTCCAAACACCGGTTGCCTGTTTTGGGGGTATCGATGAATATGGTAAAAAGACAACTTTATAACACCGTTGCCTGTTTTGGGGGGTATAATCACTGGGTAAATAAAAACGGATTTAAAACACTTATCCGTTGCATGGTTTATGGGGGATGGAATAATCATGTAAAAAGACAACTTACAAACACCGTTGCCACCTTGTTTTGGGAGGATGAGATAATGTAAATAAAAAACCTTACAGAACACCCGTTGCTGTTTTGGGGTAGATATCCATGTAATTATATAAAAAGACAACTTGTACAACACCGTTGGCTGTTTTGGGGGATTAATAGGGAAGATGGAATAAAAGACATACTTTGGACAGAACAACCGTGCTGTTTGGGGGAGGATAATATGTTTAATTAGTATAAAAAGACGCGAACTTTACATACAACGTTGCCTGTTTAGGGGGGGGATATCATGCGATGTACATAAAAAGATCAACTCTCTTTACACACACGACTGTGCCTTTTTGGGGGCTACATCGGATGTAATAATAGTAAAAGACAACTTTACTAACACCGTGAGTTGTTGGGCGGCGTCATAATCATGTTTGAAAAAAGAACAAGCTTTACAAAAGCACCTGTTGCCTGTTGTGGGGGATAATCATCTTGTATTATAAAGAGACAACTGTACAAACACCCGTTGCCTGTGTTAGGGGGGATAGTTATCATGGTTTAAAATAGAACAACTTACTAAAAGTTGTCTTCATGTTTGGGGTGCAGGGATGATAATCATGGTGTAAAAATAAACTTTACAACCACCGGTGACCCTGTTAAGGGGATTAATCATCCGGTGATTTATTTAAAAAGCAACCTTTACAAAACACCGTTGCCTAGTTGGGTTAGGCGGGATAACCTTCATGCAGTTGGTGTATTAATAAGAAAGACTTCTACTAACACAGTTGCGTTTTGGGGCATAATCATGTTGTTTAAAACAGACAACTTTACAAACACCGTGTGTTTGGGTTATGTTGAGGCGCGCGTAATCATGGTAAAACAAAAAAAAGACACCCTTTACAAAACCAGTTGCCTGTTTTGGCGGGATAACTCATGGAAAGAGACAACTTTACAATCCACGCGTTGCCTGTTTTGGGGTGGAATCATGGATTTAAAAGACAACTTGTACTAAACACCAGTTGCCTGTTTTAGGGGATAATCATCGGGTAAAAGACACTTTACAAACACCGTTGACCTGCTTTTGGGGCGTAATCATGGTCTTAATAATAGATAATTAAAAAGACAACTTTAACGTAACCCCGTGGGTGTGGGGACTAGGGCCCGTTTAACATACCCGTTGCCTCTTTTGTCTCTTGGGACTAACATGCCTTGATACTTACACAGTTCCCCGTGCTCTGCTTTGGAGTATGGTATACATCGAAAGCACTTATATAACATGCTGTTGGGATAATATCTGTCTGACAAAAGACAACTTATACAAACACCGCGTTGCCTGTTTTGGGCGATAATCAGGAAGGTACAAAAACGACAACTTACAGAACACCGTATGCCTATGTTGTTGGGGGATAATCATGGTAGAAAAAATGACAACTTTACTGCAACACCGTTGGTTTTGCGGGGTAATCATGGTGAAAAAAAAAAAGAGCAACTTTTTACTAACTACCGGTTGCCGTGTTTTGGGGCGATTACTCATGTTGTAAAAAGACACACGTACAACAGCCGTTGCTTGTTTAGAGGGGATAATCATGTGAAGTGAAAAAGTAACACATAAAAACTGTTTTCTTTACAAAACCGTTGCCCGTTTTGGGAGGATTAATCAGTGAAAGAAATACAAGACACCTTTTGTTTAGAATACCACCGTGAGGCTCTCTATGATTTTTACGAGGGTATTCAATCCTGGTAAAAAGGACAACTGTTAAACACCTTCCTTGTCTCTGTTTTATGTTTAGGGAGATAATCATGTGTAAAGGACAAGTCACAACTTTACAAACACCGTTGCTGTTTTTGGGGATGGATAATCCTGTTGAATAAAGACAAGCGTTACTACACACCGTGCCTGTTGTGGGGGATAATAAGGTACGTACTATAAACAAGAAACGTAAATCCTACTACACGTTGCCTGTTTGGGGGGATAATCATGGTAATTGAAAAAGACAACTTTACTTAACACCGTTGCCTGTTTTGGGGGATAGATAAAGATTGGAAAAAAAGACAACTTTACAAACACGTTGCTGTTTGAGGGATAATATGGTAAAAAGGACAACTTTACAAACACCGTTGCCTTGTTTGGGATAATCGGAAAGACTACTCCGTGCCTTGGTAATCATGGTAAATAAGGTGTTTTTTTGTTTTTTGTTCAAAGTTCTTTTTTTTTTTTTTTTGTTTTTTAAAATAATGTGTTTGTTGTGTTTTTTATTTTTGTTTTAAACTATTTGGAATTATTTTATTTTATAGAACTTTTAATGTCTTTTAAAAATATTTAAATAAAAAAAAAATGTTAATTTAACAAAAAATTACAGAACGAGGAGGGGGGAAACAACCTTTCGAATGGAGCCTCAGAATGTCCATCTTTCGGTTGGAGCAGCTCCATTTCAGAGGGCTGCTCACCGATGGACGCTGTGGAAAGCCCTCGGCCACTGCGGTGGTGCGCTACTCTGGTGGCGGACCTCTTCATGGTGGTTCTTCCACGTGTTCAAGTCACCAGGGTAAACATCTCCTCCTCCGGAAGCCACAGCCAAGATCCTGCTAAAAAAAAAAAAAAATATATATAAATTAATTCTAATTACAAATTAATTTGGATATATTAAATTTTCAACATCTTAGATTCCTAAAAGGATGCCAGTCTTTACCTCTTGGCCAGGTGGCACAGGGCTTGGTGGAGGGGGAGAGTCGTCCCCAACATCCACCACAACAGCAGCAGCAACAGAAGCAGAAGAAGAGGCCCCTTCTACGGCCGGTGCCCTCTCCCGTCCGGCTAGAAAGAAAAAGAGAAATCATCAAAAAATGCACAGACATGTCATTACTTAGAGAACCAAGTTGTATCTTCTAACCTTTTGCAGAGCGGTTCTGGCTTCGGACTCGCTCCAAAAAGCGCTTCTCACGGACCTTTATGTCCGAGAACCGCTTCTGCAACTGTCGGACGGAATGGTACCGGCCGTATTTCTCGAGCAGATGGGCTTGGACCTGCTCCATGATTTTGGTCTTAGCTTTATAGCTACCAGTCTCACGGAGCAGGTCGTAGCCCCGCTCGTCGCAGATGGTTATCAAAGCGACGAGCTCTGCTCGATCAAAAGGGGCGCTCTTCTTCTGCTTTCTCTTGCCGCTGCTGGTGCCTGCCTGGCTTTCATCTGTAAAATACAAGAACGCAAGATATTTGTTATTTTTACCAATATGAAATTCAAAAATTATTTATGATAGATTTGTTTCAAAGATTTGCATTGGGTTTACCCTGATCTTGTTGTGCTCGGAATTTGTGTTGCCTATCACATGTCTGGCGTCTTCGGCCTTCTTCTCATGGTGTGTTTTCATAGTCTTTGCATTGTGTATTAACCCCTTAAGG
The DNA here is from genome assembly GCA_019512145.1 of Engystomops pustulosus. Taxonomy (NCBI): domain Eukaryota; kingdom Metazoa; phylum Chordata; class Amphibia; order Anura; family Leptodactylidae; genus Engystomops; species Engystomops pustulosus. The sequence goes on along the minus strand of CM033646.1, from coordinate 88,245,662 downwards.
ACGCAGCCATTTTACAGCTTAAGGCTACATTCACACGACTGTATGGGGGACGTATATACGTCCGATATACGTCCCCCATAGACGGCAATGGGCGCATGGCGCACTACGGGAGCGGTACGGTGCAGCACACGTGCGGCACCGTACCGCTTCGTACCCCAGAAAAAGATAGGACCTGTCCTATCTTTCTCCGTAGTACGGCGCCGTGCACCATTACTTCCTATATAGAGGGGCGGGGGGGAGCTACGCTCACCTCCTCCTCCTCTCCCCGTGCACTGCCGTTGCCCGCTACGGTACGGTACGGGCGGGCAACAGCAGTGTGAATCTAGCCTAAGGCTCAGCCCGATTTTTGGGATTGTGATATGGTTTGCTTTATATGGTTATAACTTTTGAACACTTTTACTAATCTAAACGATTCCACACATCTTGTACTTCATTTTAGTGGTAAATGTTGGCTGATATTTTTTGCTTTGATTTCCCAAAAAAATGTCACAAATTGGAGTTTTGGGATAAATGTGACCTTGTCAAAATTTAGAATCATTGCATTTTCATGCAGATGATTTTCAACCTAAATAAGTTGCAGAATAACATTTCCAATCGTCTTATTTACATTTGCATTAATTAAAAAAATGTCTCGATAATTATTTTTGATGTTGCGCAGCTTACAAATATATATATTTTTTGTTAAATTGGGAATTTTGTGGATAAATAGTGTTTTCACTGAATTGTAATATTTTTAGCATCTAAACCCCATATATAACAAACCCATTTTCAAATCTGCACCCCTCATGATATCAGAAGCAGCATTTACGAAGATTGTTAACTCTTTGAGATCTTCCTAGTAATTGAATCCAAATGGGTGTGAAATTTTGAATGGTCAATTTTTGTTGCTTATATGTTCATTTAGGCCTAAAATTTACACATTTCAAAAAGATAAAAAGCAAAAACCCACCCTAAAATGTGTTCAACAATTTCTCCAGAGTGCAGAGACCCCCCACATGTGGACATTACTTGTGTTATGGGGGCACAGCGAGGCACAGAAGGGAAGGAGCACCCTGCAGCTGCCAGGATTTTAGTTTTCTCGTTGCCCCCTTTTGAAGGCTATAAAATTTTTGCTTTTACGTTATTTGGGCCATGTGACGGCATTTTTTTTGCGAGATGAGATGCTTTTTCCAGTGTCACCATTTTGGGGTTGGTATCTCCTATTGTAGTAAATTTTTTACTTGTTTTGAGGTCATGAGTAGAAAAGAATCAATTCTGTACTGGATTAGTTAACCAAAAATTGTTTTTGTTCACCGTATAGCCTAATAATCCTGTTATCTTTATTCTATGGGTCGATACGATTACGGGGATACCAGACATGAATATTTTTTCTTATGTTTTAATAAATTTGGAAAATAAAATGCTAATGTGTTGTAAAATCTCTCATTTTTGTATCGCCGTCTTCAAAGTGGCATACACAGCTGGTTGATGGCTTGTTTTTTGCGGGACATGTTGTACTTTGCAACAGTATCATTCTGGAGTACATATGTTTTGTTGATCACTTTTTATTGCATTTTTAGTGGGATATAATAGGTAAAATCAGAATTTTTGGTGGGTTTGTAATTTTTTTATTTATGGCGTTCATCATATGGGTCCAATAGTTATTTTGTTTTATTCTATGGATTGTTACGGACGCGGTGATACTATATATGTGGGGTTTGTGTTATGATTTTGACATTTTTGAGCGTAATTTGTATCTTTATATGTTTTTGGCCTTATGGCCATTTTTATTGATTTGTTAAATTTTTTTTTCATGAAAAACATTTTCTTTTCCTTTTTTTTTTCTTGATCCACCACGGGACATGACCAAGCAATCATCTGATTGCTTGGTCATGATAATACCCTGCAATACTCATGTATTGCAGAGTATTAGCAGTGTCAGCCTATGCAGATGCATAGGCTGGCACTTTGCCTTTAAGATGACGTCACAGACGCCATCTTAAAGGCCCTGCCTTCAGGCTTCTCTGGGGTCCCGATCGGACCCCAGAGGTGCCATAGCAGCGATTGGCGCCCCCCAAAACATCGCTGGGGCGCCGATCGTGGGGTAAAGAACCCCGGAAGGCATGTTAAATGGTGCGGTCGCGTCATTTAACGGAATAAACAACCACGATTGGAGCCCACTCCGACCGCGGGTGTTAGCTGTGGATGTCAGCGGTAGATTAACGCTGACATCCCGCAACCCCCGATGGCGGTTTGGCTCCTGTGCAGAGCTGAACCGGCATCATCTCAGTGCAGTACAGCTACCGTGCAGAGCGCTAAGGGCTTCAACTAAATGCATGTGTATTGGCCAAAAACGGAATCACACGGTGCAGTTGGACAGCGCTAGTCCTGCGTTTAAAAGTGCATGGTTTTGGGCCTCACAAAAAAAAAACATTAGTGTGTCCAGTGTAACGCACGTGATTGCTTAACCAGTAGATGCCTTTCAATGCATATGAAAATGTGTCCAGCCCAGGGTGCGCCCCCATTGCGCTAGCACTGCACTTCAAAGCGTAGCTAGTGACGCATGCGCCCATGACCTTATACTTTGATGTAAATGTTTATATTTTGGTGATGACACATAAAAACCTTTTTTGCTGTAAAAATCATTTTTTCATTTTCTTTTATGTAATACTGTGATTTTGAATAGAAAACACCCTAATTGAAAACTCTGTGTGAACATTGCATTTCTAGGTTTATTTTGGAGTTATATAAAATGTATTGAGCGCTTTACCTGAGGATGTGGCCATCTTGCTTTTCGAAAGGTTGTTCCCTCCTCGTTCACGACAATATAGATCTACGTGAAGGGATTAGAAGTTATGATGTTAAACTCATGTAATTCTGACGATGCGATCCCCCTGCAACATGTGCTGTGCCATTAGCTTGTGTTTCTTCACTGTCCTTTACATTGCCCTGTATATCCACCCTTCTTATCTCTCTTTTTGGGCTTTTTCCACTCTTTTTGCCTTGTTTTGGGTGTATTTTGTGTTGTTTTGGGTACTTACAATTCTGAGTATTGTTCCCTGGCTGCTGTGCACGGTATCTGCTGTAGTTGCAGGTGTGGCTTCTATTTATGACGCTGCTGCTGGCATCAGATTTTCAATATATTCGCGCCACAAAACCGCCGTGCATGCGCCACAAAGTCAAGGATAGCAACAGGAAAATGGAGAAAGCGCGCGACACAATCTGACCTGCCATGCGCCTCAATTTAAATAGCGTGCGTCACAAGCAGGGGCGCGCACAAATGAGCGCGAAACCTCAAAATAAGCGTGCGACACTATTCAAACCGCGACACAAAAGTGTCGCATGAGTAAACTGATTACTATTATGCTTGTTGAAACAAGGTAAAGGTGTGTGCGACACAATTTAGGGAAAAAATATAAAATGGTTTCCAAAAAAAAAACAAAATGGAGAGAGTTAGGAGTCGAGGGTTCTGAAGGAGAGTGGAAAATTTGACTGTTGATCGTGCACAATAAATCCATTGAAATTTTGCTAAAAGGTAAGTAAATGTTCAATTCTAAATTTCAAAAAAGGCTTGATTTGGGAAAAAATAACAATCCAATTTGTAAAACAGGAGTGGAGATTGGTGGTAATAAGAAGACAAACACTCGTCAAAAAAGCATTTGCAAAGGTAAGTCACACTTTAAAATGCAAATTTGAAAAAACTTTAAAAAAATTTGAAGAGAGGCCCAGGAAAAACTAAAAATGTGTTTAGTATTTACCACAAATTGGGATTAAACAAATTTGTAGTGTAAGTTAAAATTAGTCACAAAGTAACAGACCTTATCTGACCAATCTGCCAATATGAGCATAAAAAAATAAATATTCCATATTCTTTCTTCTAGGACAATGGATATGCTTCCGATCGTCTACGTGGCCATTCAAAATGACAGGATCATGGCTAGACAGCGCAGACGGAGGCAGAGGAGGCGTCCTCGAGTGTTCCGTCCTCGTGTGTCCTTTTCAGATTTTACGGACGCGGAGGTGTATCAGCAGTTTCGGCTGGATAGAGCTTCAATCCTAAGCCTCTATGAGAAGCTTGAAGTAGCCATCGGGGCAAAAACCGGACGGTCACATGCAGTGCCTGGACTCACCAAGATGGTCTCGGCCATCTATTATATGGCTAACGCGTCCTTCCAGCACTGCATTGCTGAGCGTTTTGGTTTTTCGCAACCAACCTTCAGCCGTTTTTTCCACGAGGTAGTGGATGAGCTGTTTAAGCTCTGTACACAGTACATCTCCTTCCCCAAAACTGCTGATGCCATCCGGAGGACGCAAGCGGAGTTTGAGCAAGTAGCGGGGATGCCCAACGTGATCGGGCTAATCGACTGCACACATGTGGCGTTGGTGCCTCCTGCGGCCGATGAATATCGGTACCGCAATAGAAAAATGTTTAGATCTATTAATGTGCAGGTCACCGTGGACCCCAATAACATCATCACTAATGTGGTCGCAAAGTACCCTGGCTCGACACACGATTCCTTTATCTTTGAGAACTGTGCCCTCAATCGCCGGCTCCAGAGTGAATTGTACAGGGACGCCTTTCTGCTTGGTAAGTGAATGTGAATGCTCTTTCAATTACTAAACACTTAAAATGTGGTCATGCTCCATAAGGTCTGTCTTTAATTATGCTTTTCATAAACTGAGAAGAGTTTTGTTTACAGTATTGCCTTTTTTATTCAAAAGTTTACATAATGTAAACAAAAAATGTTAACACACACAAATGAAAAAACCAAAAAAAAAAAGGCAAAATAATTTAAACAAAACACATTCTCAGCATATGAAATTAATTGGACGAAACCGGATTACCGCTGACATCCCGCAACCCCCGATGGCGGTTTTGCTCCTGTGCAGAGCTGAACCGGCATCATCTCAGTGCAGTACAGCTACCGCGCAGAGCGCTAAGGGGTTAAACTAAATGCTTGTGTATTGCCCAAAAACGGAATCACACGGTGCAGTTGGACAGCGCTAGTCCTGCGTTTAAAAGTGCATGGTTTTGGGCCTCAATTAAAAAAAACATTAGTGTGTCCAGTGTAACGCATGTGATTGCTTAACCAGTAGATGCCTTTCAATGCATATGAAAATGTGTCCAGCCCAGGGTGCGCCCTCATTGTGCTAGCACTGCACTTAAAAACGTAGCTAGTGACGCATGCGTCCATGACCTTATACTTTGATGTAAATGTTTATATTTTGGTGATGACACTTATCAACCTTTTTTGCCGACAAAATCATTTTGACATTTTCTTTTATGTAATAATGTGATTTTGAATATAAAACACCATAATTGAAAACTCTGTGTGAACATTGCATTTCTGGGTTTATTTTTGAGTTATATAAAATGTATTGAGCGGTTTACCTGAGGATGTGGCCATCTTGCTTTTCGAAAGGTTGTTCCCTCCTCGATCACGACAATATAGATCTACGTGAAGGGATTAGAAGTTATGATGTTAAACTCATGTAATTCTGACGATGCGATCCCCCTGCAACATGTGCTGTGCTATTAGCTTGTGTTTCTTCACTGTCCTTTACATTCCCCTGGATATCCACCCTTCTTATCTCTCTTTTTTGGCTTTTTCCACTTTTTTTTGCCTTGTTTTGGGTGTATTTTGTGTTGTTTTTTGTACTTACAATTCTGAGTATTCAGAGTCTGGCTGCTGTGCACGGTATCTGCTGTAGATGCAGGTGTGGCTTCTATTTATGACGCTGCGGCTGGCGTCAGATTTCCTATCTTCGCGCCACAATCTGCCGTGCATGCGTCACAAAATCAAGGCTACAAGCAGGGATATGGCGGGAGCGCGCGACACAATCTGGCCTTCCGCGCGACACAATTTAAATTGCGTGCGTCACAGCCAGGGGCACGCACAAAGAAGCGCGCAGAACAAAATAAACGCGCGACACTATTCAAACCGCGACACAAAGTGTCGCATGAGTAAACTGATTGCCATTATGCATGTTGAAACAAGGTAAAGGTGTGTGCGACAGAATTTAGGGAAAAAAAAATAAAAGGGTTTCCAAAAAAAAAAAAAAAAATGGAGAGAGTTAGGAGTCGAGGGTTCTGAAGGAGATTGGAAAAGTTGACTGTTGATTGAGCAAACTAAATCCATTGACATTTGCCGAAAAGGTAAGCAAAAGTTCAAATATAATTTTCAAAAAAGGCTTGATTTATGAAAAACTAACAAAACAATTTGTAAAACAGGAGTGGAGATTGGTGGTAATAAGAATCAAAACACTCGTCAAAAAAGCTTTTGCAAAGGTAAGTCACACTTTAAAATTCAAATTTTTTAAAAATTATTAAAAATTGGAAGAGAGGCCCATGAAAAACTAAAAATGTGTTTTGTATTTACCACAAATTGGGATTAAACAAATTTGTAGTGTAAGTTAAAATTACTCACAAAGTAACATACCTTATCTGACCAATCTGACAATATGAGCCGAAAAAAATTAATATTCCATATTCTTTCTTCTAGGACAATGGATATGCTTCCGATCCTCTACGTGGCCATTGAAAATGACAGGATCATGGCTAGACAGCGCAGACGGAGGCAGAGGAGGCGTCCTCGAGTGTTCCGTCCTCGTGTGTCATTTTCTGATTTTACAGACGCGGAGGTGTATCAGCAGTTTCGGCTGGATAGAGCTTCAATCCTAAGCCTCTATGAGAAGCTTGAAGTAGCCATCGGGGCAAAAACCGGACGGTCACATGCAGTGCCTGGACTCACCAAGATGGTCTCGGCCATCTATTATATGGCGAACGCGTCCTTCCAGCACTGCATTGCTGAGCGTTTTGGTTTTTCGCAACCAACCTTCAGCCGTTTTTTCCACGAGGTAGTGGATGAGCTGTTTAAGCTCTGTACACAGTACATCTCCTTCCCCAAAACTGCTGATGCCATCCGGAGGACGCAAGCGGAGTTTGAGCAAGTAGCGGGGATGCCCAAAGTGATTGGGTTAATCGACTGCACACATGTGGCGTTGGTGCCTCCTGCGGCCGATGAATATCAGTACCGCAATAGAAAAATGTTTCGCTCGATTAATGTGCAGGTCACCGTTGACTCAAACAACATCATAACTAATGTGGTCGCAAAGTACCCTGGGTCGACACACGATTCCTTTATCTTTGATAACTGTGCCCTCAATTGCCGGCTCCAGAGTGAATTGTACAGGGACGCCTTTCTGCTTGGTAAGTGAATGTGAATGCTCTTTCAATTACTAAACACTTAAAATGTGGTCATGCTCCATAAGGTGTGTCTTTAATTATGCTTTTCATAAACTGTGATGAGTTTTGTTTATAGTTTTGCATTTTATAAACAAAAGTTTACAAAATGTAAACAAAAATGTTAACACACACAAATTAAAAAAAAAAAAAAAGGCTAAAAAAATTAAACAAAACACATTCTCAGCATATGAAATTAATTGGCCAAAACCGGCGTTAAGAGAGAGTGAACAAAGGAAAAAAAAGTACAGGGTTAAGCCTAATTTACAAATACATACTGAGGGGTATCAGTTACAAACACCTACTTTGTCCATGGACATGTGACTGAACTGGTAAACATCACAATCTAAAGGGGTTTACCCACAAAATAAAGTTTAGCCCTATCCACTGGATAGGACCTAACTCCATGATCAGTGCTGAGACCCCCACATATTGCATAAACAATGTAGCCCTCGCCGCTCAGTCAGACTAATGGAGCAGATGGCTGAACATGACTGTTTTGCTCAATTAATCTCTATGGAGGTGAGTGATCTTGCCGAGCACAGCGCTCACCGATCTCTGTCAGCCCCTTAGAGATTAATGGAGCTGAATGGGCATGCACAGCCATCTGCTCCATTAGTCATTTTTGCAGTCTGTGGGGGTCTCAGCACTGATCATGAAGTTAGGCACTATCTCATGGATACGGCTTAACTTTCGTTTGTTGGAAAACCCCTTTAACTACCATCATGTTTTGTGAAAAATATTGTTGAAAAAGAAGACATCCCCAAATGCAAATAACTTGCATTATTGTCACTGATAAACCAAGCAGATTCCAAGCAAAAAACGGATATTGTGAGGATAATCCAAAAATGTCAGTCTAAGCTCGGACTAAGGCTCCATTCACACTACTGTATGGGGGACATATGTACAGCTGCAAACTTACGGCCATACATATGTCCCCATAGATGGCAATGGCCGCACAGAGCAATATGGTGCAGCACACATGCAACACCGTACATGGGGGGGGGGGGGGGGGGGGGGGGGGGGGGGGGGGGGGGCCCAGCAGGCAAACATATATGCCTAATCCCATAAAATACATTGGTGGCAGTGGCATCGTTGTTGGTATTAGTTGGTGAGCAGAGCAGACACACCTGTCCCGTGCCACGAACCTTCAGATATGAGAATGAATGCAATCTGCATAGGTAGACTATGCAGAGCGCAGGCACGTGGCTGTGCAATCTTGGGAACAAAGCCAAAGCTACTGCGCATGCGGAGTACTCCGGCTTCTCGGACAAGAGCGCGCAGCTACGAGGAGCTACGTGCCAATGATGTCAGGTTAGGAGGAGTCAAGAGGCTACTGGGGCGTGGAGTAGCCGCAATGTGTAGCCTCATGTCTGGCTACTCCACGCCCCAGTAGCCGCTTACAAAAAGGATTGCAAAATATTTATTGAAAGTGAAACAAAACATTAGTATTAGAGACATAAAATAAAAACGTACATACCAAAATCAAGATTATCGGTGTCAAAATCCCCGATCCCTTCAGTTTGATCGGGGTGTATAGTTTTGCTAATCTTCTGCTCCACCCACGACATCCGCATGGCCACACTAGGGCCACCACCCGTCCTCCGAGCTGACTGTTTGTGCTTCGCCAGCTTGGCCTTCAGCCTCCTCCTGCAGTCATACCACTTCTTGCGGACCTCAGGAACGGAACGATATTCCACTCCTGCAAAGTTGAAAACAAAAAAATATAATATTTGTATCATTCTCAAAACTTATGGCCATGACTGTAAATGTCACTGCATTTCTTATGATGGAAATGCTTATAAACCTTATGCCTGACTACAAATGTATACAGCAAAAACTATATGTGCTGTACCTGCTGTTTATAAACAATTAGGACTTTGGTACAAATAATTGTCTGGCAGCAGGAGAAAGAAGTGGGGTCTTTTTATAGTTTTGTGTTTCACAATGTGCCTTTCAATCGGTTTACAAAGCTAGATCTATTTTTATATTGGTGGTGGGTAGTGCAGGCAATTAATGCTGTATGTCAGAGTGAAAATAAAGCATGGAACAAAATTGTAATTTGCTTCCCTTACTAATTGCATGGATACTGCAGTGTAACATGATTCAGGCTAAGTGAAAGCATTGTATGTTACATGTACACTGCGTAGCTTATATGTTTTACTGTTTTACTGTAAGCTTTTCTATTACCCACATTTGTTAAACACAATTTACAAATGTTGATAACTACATAGTATTAAAAAAATACCTTGAATTCTGCATTTGTATACTACCAACATATTAGATTATAGAATCTTGAATAAAGATCAATCAACCTAGCCCGGGCACTATGCAAGGAGTTGTCAATTAAACAATTAACCCAGTCCACTGTGCAAGGGTGTGGAAGGAGTATGACACAACCCAATAATATAATAGGTTAAAATATATTTAATATACCTCCTCCACCAAGATCTCAGTTTCCAGATCAGAAAGTTTCCTCTTTATAGCACGAGGAACACCTTTAGCATTCTCCTCATCAGCTGCAGAACTATCCTGGTCCCTGGCTGCACGGGTTGGAGGTTCCCCAGGAGCAGAGTACAGACCACAGTATGTCTGTCCTACAGTACTACCTCATACTCCTGGGGCAAATATTGCTAGAAATAGGCCATGAACTGGCCATTAGGAGCATCTGGTGCACCAGAGGGCAGATCAGGGCACTGCTCCATACTTCCTTGATATATAACAGCTGTGCACATTTACACCAGTTTGCACCTTTTATGCAGAATTGTGTTGCCCCTCCCAGCATGTCCAGATTCATTAATAATATGTCATTTTTGTTTGCCTATCAGGCTGGTTGGGGCCCCTGAGTGCAATATCTGGTTAAGTCCCCCACAGAATGTAACCTAGACAAGCAGGGGCGCACCTGCCATGAGGCGAGTTGAGCATCTCGCCTCAGGCGGCAAACCTCCTGCGCGACGAGGGGGTGGCACCATGCCCCCACTCCCTGCCGGCTGGCATCGAGTTCCCCGCCGGAGCAGGCACCGTGCATCCAACCCCCGCCTGCATCGAACTCCCACCCGCCGAACGGGACTGTTACAGCCCTCCGTGTGGCACCATGCTCCCCGCCGGCACCGTGCTTCCGGTCCACCAGCACTCCAGAGCTCCGTCCAGCACCTGGTTCCGGCCACCGGCCGACACTCCCGCCCTCCGCATGCCTCAGCTCACTTCCGCTCCCCCCACCCCGCCGCTCTCCGCTCCAAAAGTTGTCGGCGCCGACAAGATGCCTACAGCAAGCCAGTAATGAATATACATCTCCTCAGTAACTAATGCATATTCAACCCTAATGATGAATATACAGACCCCAAATAATGAATATTCACCCCCAGTAATTAATAAATATATAGCCCCACAGTAATTAATTCATATACAGTTCCCATAAATATGTACTGCCTCCAGTGATTAATATATATTGCCCCCAGTAACTAACATGCAGCCCCCCAATAACTAATATACAGCCACCCCAGCAACTAATATATGTCAGGCTTGCAGGAGTGGATCCTCTGAACCACTGCAGACGATGACACAAGCCACTACCTGAGACCGGAGTCTAAGTGGCACCCGGTTTTCCCCAGAGCCCGCCGCAAAGCGGGCTAGACAAGCTGCAGCATGGTACCACCAGGTCGTTCCTCAGGCGTGACTTGTCTGCAGTGGTGGCCAAGGTCGAGGTACAGAGACGGCAGACAATCTCAAGGTCAAAGTCCAGGCACAGGGTCAGGGCAGGCGACAGAGATGCAATGTCAGAGTCCGATCCGGGGTCAGCAACAGGAGGTCCAAGCAGATGGGTACGGGAACACGGCACACAGGACAGCAGCATAGAGGAACACTGGTACACAGGAACACGGAGGAGCTCAGGTAACACAAGAACACGGAGAAGTTAAGGTAATACAGGAACACGGAGGGACTCAGGAACGCTGGAGACACAGGAAGGCTGGAGACACAGGGATGCAGGAGACACAGCAACGCAGGTAAATCGCAGGAGACACTGGAACGCAGATAAATCGCAGAAGAGCTTTCTCTCAGGCTGTTAGGCACAAAGATCCGGCAATGGCTTGCAGGAAGAGGCAGGCTTATATAGAATTAGTGAAATGGCCAGTGGCAATTAATGGCGCGCTATCCCTTTAAACGTTAGCGAGCCGGCGCGCGCGCCCTAGGAGATGGGGACGCGCACACCGAGCCGCGGGAGCTGCGGAGGATGCCGTGGGAGCCGGGGAAGTTGAGAGAAGCCGGCCAACTGACATGGGAAAGGCACGGGTGCACCCGCAATCCGAGACAGGGATCACGGGAGCACCCGTGACAATATACACCCCTCAGCAGCTAATATACAGCCCCCCAGCAACTAATAGATATACAGCCCCTCCAGTAACTAATATACAGTGCCCCAGTAACTAATACACAGCCCCCAGCAACTCATATATAGCCCCCCATGTAATTCTTATACAGCCTCCCTTCCCACTTGCATGCAGCCCCCCAGTAATTCATATACAGCCACCACAGCAACTAATATACACTCCCTCAGCAGCTAATATACAGCCCCCCAGCAACTAATAGATATACAGCCCCTCCAGTAACTAATATACAGTGCCAAGTAACTAATACACAGCCCCCAGCAACTCATATATAGCCCCCCTGTAATTCTTATACAGCCTCCCTTGCAACTCGCATGCAGCCGCCCAGCAACTAATATACACAACCCCCTCTATAACTAATTTTTATATCAGCGCCACCAGTAAAATAATAAAACATTATTCAACTTCTCCTGTTCTCCCTATGTACGGTGACTTCCTTCTCCTTATTCCGGACGAAGACATCATGGTGTAGGCAGCGCAGTGTGTGTTGACACTGCATCACCAGCGCCTGGACGATGACATTTTGTTAAACACAATTTACAAATGTTGAAACTACATAGTATTTAAAAAAATATACTACCAACATATTAGATTATAGAATCTTGAATAAAGATCAATCAATCCAACCAATACTGAAACTGCCTTTTCTCTAGCCATAGAAAGAATGCTGCATGTAAAACCTCTGTACTGTCCTCTTCTGTACTTTCAGGTATTGGACATTAGATTACATTGCCCTGTTAAATACTTGTTTAATAACTTGTCTTTGTTCTCTAATTCACCCTTTCCTTTAATTATCTTGGTTGCTTTTCTCTTTACCTTAGTTGAGTTCTGATTATTTGTATAAGGGCAAAACTATCATCTATGCCTCTCTTGATACATGCCATAAATGTATTTGTGGCATACTTTGTATTGTGTTTACTTTCTACCAGTGCCCCCACATTCTTTTCTGAATTAGCTTTACTCAATATTTCATACATATTACATTACCTGTGGCATAACTTGAAGCTTTTGGGCCCAATTGCAAAATCTCAACCAGGCCACCAATCATAATGTATTGTTTATAGTACTTGTCTTCTCATATGGGAAAGATGCACCCTATGGTGCAACCCCCTGGCACCCACTCAAGTAACACCCCTGAATATTTTCTACTATCCACCTTTGTACTACTTTACAAAGTTAAGCGTCACCTGCAAATATTAAAAGTGAGGTAATTAAAATATAAAAAATACAATAACTGTGCAGGATAGTGCACTCCTACATTTACATGTAGATGTTCAATGATACGTGATTGAAACTGTAACAGAATGGACAGATAGATATCACAGTACAGACCAAAAGTTTGGACACACCTTCTCCTTCAAAGAGTGTTCTGTATTTTCATGACTATAAAAATTGTAGACCGCATCAAAACTATGAATTAACACATGTGGAATTATTTACTTAAAGGGGTATTCTCATCTGGGCAAATATTCCTGTGTGAAGATAATTTCTCATAAATGTAGTCATGTTGTCCCTTAGAAACGAGATAGCTTCCTTGGATACGGCCACCTCTGCTGGAGTGATTGCACATAGAAACAAAAGGTTATTGTATATAAAATGTCCGGGAGTTACTACATGTCGCACAGCCGTCCTGTGGTAATGATTGCTGAATCCTGGTGGTCCAGCAGGACCCTATAGCGCAAGCCTGGCCACCGCTGCCAGAGTGTAACGTGGTCGTATCCGAGGAAGCTATCTCGTTTCTAAGGGACAGAATGACTACATTTATGAAAAATTATCTTCAGACAGGAACATTTTTTTAATAACATCCAATTGAAGAAATGTTTACATAAGGCAAATTATTTTAATTAGATGTAAATGCCCAGATGGGAATACCCCTTTAACAAAAAAAAGTGTAAAACAACTGAAAATATGTCTTATATTCTAATTTCTTCAAAGAAACCACCTTTTGCTTTGATCACCGTTTTGCACACTCTTGGCTTTCTCTTGATGAGCTTCAAGAGGTAGTCGCCTGAAATGGTCTTCCAACAACTTGATGGAGTTCACAGAGATGCTTAGCACTTATTGGCCCTTTTGCTTTCACTCTGCGGTCCAGCTCACCCCAAACCATCTCGATTGGGTTCAGGTCTGGTGATTCTGGAGGCTAGGTCATTTGGTGTAGTACCCCATCACTCTGCTTCCTGGTCAAATAGTCCTTACACGGCCTGGAGGTGTGTTTGGGGTTATTGTCCTGTTGAAAAATAAATGATGGTCCAACCAAACGCGAAACGGATGAAATAGCATGCTGCTGCAAGATGCTGTGGTAACCATGCTGATTCAGTATAAATTAAATTTTGAATAAATCCCCAGCAGTGTAACCACCAAAGCCCTCCATGCTTCACAGTGGTAACCAGGCATGTAGAGTCCATCTGTTCACATTATATGCCTCACACTAAGATACGGTGGTTGGAACCAAAGAACTCAAATTTGGACTCATCAGACCGAAGCACAGATTTCCACTAGTCTAATGTCCATTCCTTGTGTTCATTAGCCCAAACAATTTTCTTCTGATTGCTTCCTGTCCTTAGCAGTGGTTTCCTAGTAGCTATTTTACCATGAAGGCTGCTGCGCACAGTCTCCTCTGTTGTAGAGATGTGTCTGCTGCCAGAACTCTATGTGGCATTAACCTGGTCTCTAATCTGAGCTGCTGTTAACCTAAGATTTCTGAGGCTGGTGACTCGGATGAACGTATCCTCTGCAGCAGAGGTGACACTTGGTCTTCCTTTCCTGAGGCGTTTCTCATGTGAGCCAGTTTTATTACAGCGCTTAATGGTTTTTGCAAATGCACTTTGGGAAAACTTTGAAAGTGTCCCTATTTTTCAGACTGACTGACCTTTATTTCTTAAAGTAATGATGGCCACTTATTTTTCTTTACTTAGATGCGTTTTTCTAGCCATAATACAATACAAAGACAAATAATAGTCAATTCAGTAGGACTATCAGCTGTGTATCCACATGATTTCTGCACAATACAACTGACTGACCCAACCCCATTTATAAGGCAAGAAACCCACTCAGAACTTTTAATATAATATCTAATACTTAGTATCCTGACCCCACATTTACACACATTACAAAAAAACATAGGGTAAAGTGGTCAACCCCTTTAAGGTAGAAGATAGTAAATGGTCAATTCCATTGAGGTATTACAAGAAATAGAAGGTATTACAGAAATCAGTGTGCATAAACTGTTCTACGGGAGAAATTTAAGCCTTAATTGAGGAAGAACAAATTAGATATGAAATGAATGACCTGGAAAATACATCGCAATAGACAAAAGTGGCAGTCATAGAGACAGTGGATAAGACTTTGTAGAAAATGGTCTCTAAAGTTCTGCCTCAGATATTGGGGTTAAATTAAGAAATTAAAGTCAAAAGGGCCCACAGGCTTAGTCCACTGAGAACACAGAAGAAGGGTCTTGACCACATAAGAGTACTACCTATCTACATACCTTCTCAAGCACGGTTTGGGATTTCTCATGTGTAACCTAGCATATGAGTAAACTAGACAGCCGAATGTGATTATATCACTATTTTCATTTACCTCCCCTCTCTTTCTAGTGTAGGGCTTAATGGCCGAGCACAGGGTGAGGTTCCGGACGGGATCGCAGCTTCATAGGACTGCGGTCCCGTGTTGAGGCATTAGGGTGCATCTAGATCCCCTACTCTCCATTAGGGAAGATTAGGATTTCAGGGGTATATTTGTGACACTTAGTGGTTATCCCTCTCCCTGCCTCTGTGTTCTTAATTGATTTGATCATACTTACCTCTTTGGTTTTCTTTATTGGTTGATACCTACCTTAACACCTTGCCGACCGAGGACGAACTATATCGTCCTCGCGCGGCAAGGGGTGTATGGAGAGAGCTCACGAGCTGAGCTCTCTCCATACACAGCGGGTAACGGCTGTATAATACAGCCAACACCCGCCTGTCACTGCCGCGGTCAGTGCTGGCACCGATCGCGGCACCTAACTTAGTTAAATGGCGGCCGCCATCTTGGATTCCCGATCGCCGCCCCCTGGAACGTCATCAGAGGGCGGCGATCGGTTGCTATGGCAGCCTAGAGTCTCATTGAGACTCGTAGGCTTCCCAGGTGAAATGATTTCTAATAGCCACCAGAGGGCAGGCTATTAAAAATCATTGCAAAATAGCTATATACTGCAATACAGTAGTATTGCAGTATATAGTATAAGCAATCAGACCCTGCAGGGTTAAATTACCCTGGAGGATCTAAAATAATGGTAAAAAAAATTGTGAAAAAAATAGTAAAAAAAGTTTAAATCACCCCCCTTTCCCTAGAACTGATATAAATATAAATAAACAGTAAAAATCGTAAACACATTAGGTATCATTGCGTCCCAAAATGTCCGATCTATCAAAATATATTAGCGATTTTTCCCAGCGTTTAACCCCGTAACGGAAATTGGCGCCCAAAGTCGAAAATGCCACTTTTTTGCCATTTTGAAAAATATAATAAATTCAATAAAAAGTGATCAAAAGCACATACAGTCCTAAAAATGAAAGCGTTAAAAATGTCATCAAAAGTAGCAAAAAATTACACCACCCACAGCTCCGTACACTGAAGTATGAAAAAGTTATTAGTGCTAGAACAGGGCAAAATGAAGAATTTTTTTTTTGTACAGAAGGTTTTAATTTTTTTAAATGTATGAAAACATTATAAAACCTGTACAAATTTGGTATCCTCATGATCGTACCGAACCAAAGAATAAAATAGACATGTAATTTTGGGCGCTCAGTGAAAGCTGTAAAATCCAAGCCTACAAGAAAACTGCGCAAATGCGTTTTTTCAGCATTTTCGCTGCATTCTGAATTTTTTTCCCGCTTCCCAGTATACGACATGGAATAATAAATACCATCACTATGAAGTTCAATTTGTTATGCAGAAAATAAGCCCAAACAGAGCTCTTTACATGGAAAAATAAAAAAGTTACAGATTTTTGAAGGTGGGGAGTGAAAAATGAAAATGCAAAAACGAAAAAGGGCCATGGCCCTAAGGGGTTAAAGAATTTGAGCCTCTAGGACCAGTCCAGCAGCTGCTTGCATCATTGGACAGGCATGCGGTAGACTATCTAGGCTTGGAGAATCACCAAGACATGGATACAGCATTCTAGTATCAAAGGTTTTTTGTTTACACACACCATTTTGAGCGCCTTGCTGACTGGCACAGCCCCGTGTGAGCTGGATTTAAAAAAAAAAAAAAAAAATTATTGTAGATTTCTATTTTTGTTATTTGTTGTATTAAAAGTTTTAAATGTTCTACTCACCTACTGTGTACTTACTTGAGAACACAGAAGAGGAGCATAAAATATCTAGAGTTGCAATTGCTAAGATCTTGGGTTTGTAACACAAAATTGAAATAATGCAAAAAAAAAAAAAGAAACTAGCGTCAAAAGAAAGCAATTTTTCCGGTCCCCGGGTTACGTACAAGACAGGTTCCATAAGTTTGTTCTTTAGTTAACCTCTTAACGCTCAGCGTCCGATTTATCGGATGCTGAGCTCAGTGACTTAGCGCTCAGCGTCCGATATATCTGGACCCCAGTGTTACCTGCAAGTGCATAGGCTGACACTGATAATGCCCTGCAATACATAAGTATTGCAGGGTATTATTATGAACAAGCAATCAGATGATTGCTTGTTCATTTCCCATGGTGGAAAAAGTGAAAAAGTAAAAAAAAAAAATTATTCAATAAAAAAATAAAGTAATAAATCAGCAAAAATGCCCAAAAGCCCCAAAACATATAAAGAGACATATAACTAAAAAAAAAGTCTAAATCATAACACAAACCCCACATATATAGTATCACTGCGTCTGTAATGGCCTTTAAAGTCCCGAAAGGGCTGCTTCCTGGGTATTGGCTTATTGTCCGGGAAACCCTTTCTCTTATCTGATGCCCTTTCCAAGATGGTATCAAGTTCAGGGCCAAAGACAAATTCGCCTGAAAAGGGAAGACCACATAGCTTTGTTTTTGAGCGGATATCCCCATTCCACTGCTTCAGCCACAGCGCCCTTCTTGAAGCATTTGTCAGGGCTCCTTCTTTTGAAGAGAACCGTACACCTTCGGCTGCCGCGTCTGCTAAGAAGGACGTTGCTGATTTTAATAGGGGGAAATTCTCTAAAATTGTAGTTCTGGGAGTTCCTTCTTTAATATGGGATTCGAGCTCGTTCAGCCAATACAGGAGATTCCTCGCGACTGAGGTGGCCGTTAAATTTGATTTCAGACCCCACATGGATGTTTCCCAAGCTTTTTTCAGCAGAGAGTCAGATTTCCTGTCCATGGGGTCTCTAAGCTGCGCTGCGTCCTCAAACGGCAGGTCTGTCTTCCTTACTATTTTAGTAACCTGCACGTCCACTTTGGGACAGGAATCCCATAGTTTAGAGTCTTCAGGCTCAAAAACCAATCTCTTCCTAAAGTTTTTTGATATAAGGATCCTCTTCTCAGGTTCCTTCCATTCTTCATACACTAACTCTTTGAGGGTGTCATTTAAGGGAAACACCCTCTGGCGCTTTGCTTTTAACCCACCAAACAGCTCGTCTTCTTTAGATTGGGGTACGACCACATCCTCAATTTCTAATGTCTGTCTGATGGCCTTCAATAAATCATCCAATTCATCTATTGGGAAAAGATGTCTGGATTCAGCAGATTTTATAGAATCCTGGGGGTTTAAGGAGTCTTCCGTCTCTATTATAGAACAAGAAGGAGTCTCTGAGTCACTTCCTGCCTCGGATGGTGACGACCCCAGTTCCAATCTGGGCTTTTTACACGGGGGAGCCCTAGATGTAGCAGCGGCAATAGATGAGACCACCTTCTCTTCTATGAACCCTTTGATCTCGTCTAGGAAGGATGATTTCTCCTCTCGCATGAAATTATCAATACACACTTTACAGATTGGTTTCTTATATGAATCTGGCATAGAGTGGTTACACATGTTACATTTCCTGGTCCTGGTTTTATCCGATTTCTCGGGTCTTTCAGGCCTGCTAGCCTTATCCCCCTTCTCCTCCTTGCCTTTCCCCTTAGACCCCAGGTCTTTTTCCTAAAAGGCAAATATAGGAGACTAATAACCCACAAACATTGCATACACAGTGGCAATATCCCCTGCAATTAGCCCCACTTACGGATACTGGAGGGTGCAGGAAGATTGGGTTAACTTCATCAGTCATAGTAGACAGCAGAAGATTTAGACGCAGATACTGGAGCCGTCGTCACATAAACAACTAGACCTCAGATCATAGTGATCTACCTGCTTTAAATACCTTAATGGGGAGCCAATCCCCCTTAGAAGTGGCTGTGGTCCGCGTCCCACGGCTCCCAGTGATGCTTTGCGGGTTTTTCGCGTCACTTCCGGTCGCGGCCGGAAGTCGTCACCAGACTACGGGCTGCTGGGAAATGTAGTTTTCTACGGCCGCGCGCGCGTGTAATCGGTATTGCAGCGCGGCGGCCAGTCAAACGGACCCCTGGACGGCTACAAGGAGGACCCCTGGATCGACCGAGAGCCGGGGCCGCCGTGGACGGCATCACCCGTAAGTAACGCTTCGTCCCCCCCCCCCTGGAGGAGAGAGGGCACCTCTCTTTGACCTGCCTCGGTAGGGACAGGAAGAACACTGGTGGGAGGATGCGGGGAGGGGTATTTAACCTCTCTTCTTCCTGTCCCTACAGAGGTCAAGGGGCATCCTCCAGGTGGGCCGTCATGGGGGACGAAGTGGAAAACATGGCTGATTTCTTCCAAAAACAGCACCACACCTGAGCATGGTTTGTGCATCTTTTGCAGCTCATCGGTAAAGAAATGTATGGATTTTTGTTGCAATAAAACCACACACAACCCACGGTCGGGTGAGGTGCTGTTTTTGAAAGAAAGCAGCCATGTTTTTCAAACTTGGAGAACCCCTTAAAGGACTGTGCTACCAGCCAAGGGAGAAGCAAGCTATGCATGAGGTTACTTATGGGCTGCGCTGCTAGCCAATGTGAGGTAAGGTATTATCTGTACTGTCGGCCAGGGTGAGGTTACTTATGGGCTACGCTGCCGACCAAGGGTGAGGCTAGTCATGGGCTATGCTGCTAATAATCAAGGGCTATGCTGCCAGCCAACTGTAAGACAAGTTAAGGGATATACTGCCAGCCAGAGTGAGGAAAGTTATGGACTATGCTTACAGCCAGGGTGAGGAAAGTTATGGGCTATGCTTACAGCCAGGGTGAGGCAAGTTATGGGCTATGCTTACAGCCAGGGTGAGGCAAGTTGTGGGCTATGCTTACAGCCAGGGTGAGGCAAGTTATGGGCTATGCTTACAGCCAGGGTGAGGCAAGTTATGGGATATGCTTACAGCCAGGGTGAGGCAAGTTATGGGCTATACTTACAGCTATGGTGAGCCTAGTTATGGGCTATGCTTACAGCCAGGGTGAAGGAAGTTAAGAGCTAAGCTGCCAGCAAAGGTGGAAGCTAGTCATTGGCTATGCTGCGGGACAAGGGTGAAGACAGTCATGGGTTATGCTGCCAGCCAAGAGTGAGGTGCTTTGAAGCACACGACCGTTATTGCAGACATTGCACTTATGATAAATTCCATCAGCATTTCCTGTCAGGATCTCGCTGGTGTCCCCACCCTTGTCACCCTATCATTGGCTTAGCTACTTCGCTGGCAGTACAATCTACTGGTCAATGATTTTGCCACTCAGTCCGTTCTCCCGCCTCCAGTACATAAGCTGAGTCTAGGATTGGTGAAATGATAAGTCATTCAAGAATAAATGGACATCCTCGAGACAAAGAGGCGCTATGCTCCCGCCCAAAAAAATCTTCGACCCCGAATATAACCACGGCGTGATTGGATGGCTGTGCTGTTGGTTGTCAAAGTGGGCGGTGACTGCTAGGGGGGCACTGGGTGGAGTTTCGGGGAGCCTGGAGTAGGGGTGGTCTTCCCGATGAAGGCGAGCTGCCTGTAGTACGGTGTGTCTAGCGGGCCGCTTGTATATTCTCGGCAGCTGGGGCCGTTGTGACGTGAAGGCGTGATTTCCGGTCAAGCGGAATTTGTCACTTGCCTGAACATGGATGATACCATTTACAGTAAGTGCTACTGTCATTACTCGCGTAGTATCGCTGATTCGGCCCGGGCTCAAACGACCGTTGTGTGTTTGGGCTCTATTTTGGATTCTTCGGCTCTTCCTGGGGCGGTGGGCGTCACCCGGGAGAGGACAGGATGCTCAATTTTCTTCCCTGGGATAGGGGGTATTGTGCACGGGAAGCAGCGTGCGAGGAGAGTGTGCCATCTATCCGCCTGGGAGGGGGGCATTGGCTGTCCCCTGCAGTTATGGGGGTGTGTAGTGTAACTGGAGCTGCTCATATTATCGGGAAGTGAAGGCTTTTGTTATGTGAGGACAGGGGAAGCCCTGACACACAGGTGACAGTGCAGTGGGAGGCTGTAAGCTGCTTAGTCTGGCTGCCTTGTGACTGGTAATAAGCCTTATTACAGGATTAGGTGGTAGAAGAGACCCCAGCGGAGCAGCACTCCTCAGGGACAATTATTAGGTACTGCCATTGCTATCAGGTAGAACTATCTGCATTTCTGTCCATGTAGTGCAACACTGCAGCCTAGAGAAAATCTACCATCAAAATCCAGCATAATGAACCAGGGGCACTTGCTCCAGGCTCAGTGGCAATATTCTTATGTTTGTTATCAATGGCCTCCTTCATTTGATAATTTTTAACATTATGCGTATGAGCCTGAAGGGCTCTGGAGTGGGTTGCCATAGCTGTAATGTCACAGACTGTTACACTGTCTCCTTCGCTACCTCAGCACTTCCCTGTTTCCCACTGTCTGCTGTATTTTCACGCAGTGTGGAAAGGGGAGTACTTCTGCACAGTGTAACAGCCTCAGCACAATTTTAAAAGTAGATTTTAGCTGGAAAAATGATTGATATCCAGGATGATAAACCAGGGATGTTTGCTGAAGCAGCAAGAGATAGTGTAACAGCCTGGGAAAGCTACAGGATGGTACAGCTCTGACAATGCATCCTAGAGCCCTTCAGACTTATTAGCATCATTTTAAAAGTTGCTTTTCAAAGGAGGGAGGCTGTGATTAACAGATACAAGAAGATTACCATAGTCGCAGTGAGTGCCTGTATCGAGGAGCAAATACCCCTGGGTTATCATACTTGATATTAATGGTAGATTTCCTTTAAATACATTTCCTTTTTGACAGTGCAAGAAACTGTGCTGCTCTACTTACAAATACACAATAATACATGTGTGTAACCTTCCTAATGGATTTAAGAATGACACCAGTGGCTTATGTTGGGCTCTTATACCAGGAGATTTTCTCTAAGGCCCCTGCACATGAACCTGCTTGGCCCATGGAAATGGACCCATATGCAGGTTAGATCCTATAGACTGAAAACCGTCCAATGGAAGGGAGTCCTTACATCAATCAAGAACTGTATTACATGGAGTCCATTCCTGCTGGAAAAACAGCAGCACCATTACCACAACAGTTTCTGCAGCGCCATGCTGATTGGCCATCTCTCATTGGGTCCTTGCGTTATATTTGTGGACTCCCTTCCACTGCACTGTGCATGGTCCATGGGATCCGACCTGCAATATACAGTGGCCTACTTTAGGTTCTTGCATCAGGAGATTTTTTTCTCACGGATTCCATTATATTTGATAGAAAAACCAGTACCCAGTTTCTATTCTGATGGGACAGAAGTGAATGACCCCTAAGCTAGTCATCCACATATTGTTGGCTATGCTGATTGAGTTGGTGCAACCAGCCAAACATCTAGTGATAGGTTTGGAAATGGAATGGTCATACAACCATTTCAACATGCCTGATCCTTTTCATCCTCTAGACTCTAGGGTCTTTTCCAGAGTTATCCGTTTCCCCCATGTGAATGGGAGGGCTAAGCCGAAAGACTATGGAATCTTGGCTTTCTGGCAGTTTTCATATGAGCTGTGAATTTTCAGTGCTTCTGCTGCTGCAATGAGACATTGTACCTGTACTTCATTCCCCCCCCCCCCCCTCCTCTCATTATCCATGGAGCTCTTGGAGGTTATTTTTTTAGGGGTTCAATGGCAGAAAACTGGCATAGAAGCCCTGAAATAATCGCAACTCCTAGCGAACCGCCAGCATTTGCTGTTATTTCCCTCTTTACTCCAGCTCTGCACCTTGGAGTTGAGTTGAAAATAAGAACCAACGAAAGTGGCAACAAACATTTTAAAGGGAACCTGTCATCCCCTTATCCCCCACTAAGCCCACCAACAGTACCTTTTTAATGTATAATGCATGTCCCCAAAGAACCTTGTTGCATATTTCTACATGCTAGCTCTTCTGAAAAAGCATTGTTTATTCTCGGGTAAAACACAGTAAAGGAGGTAGGGCTGCTTGTCCAGGCAGTCAGGCAGTCCCACCTTCTGACCACCATATGCGTGCCACTCCAAGCATGCAATGCCCGCCCTTCATTCTCCTTCAAAGCAGAGATGCATAGTGGCGCTGCTTGGTGTGCCTCTGAAGCCAGCACTTACCTGCAGTGCTAAATCCTAAATCACTGGTGCGCTGCACATCCACAAGATCTCGGCATTGAAGGAGACCACAGGCGGGCTTTGGGAGGCAGGGCTGGCATGCATCATGCTTGCAGTGGGCAGAGCATTCGCCGGTCAGGAGATGGGGCTACATGGACAGGCAGCCCTACCTCCTTGACTGTGTTCTATATGAGAATAAAAGATGATTTTTCAGTAGTGCAGGCGCATAGAAGTATGCAACAAGGATCTCTGGGGGGCATGTATTATACATCACAAGGTACTGTTGGTGGGCTAAGGCAGTGCCAGGTTCTGTTTAAGTAGATATATTACATCGTTTGTCAAAAAAGTTCCTGGCCTTCATCTGTGGGTAAATTGGTAGTTCAAGTGACTACAAGAAACTTTGCTTTATGTCCTATCAGAGCAAAATGCTTCCATTTACTCAGCTCTTATCATCCTCCTTACTTTCTAACCTTTGCTTAAGACATGACAGAGTTTTGCTGAGATGTCAGATAAAATAAAGGCACTAAAGAAAAAAAGAGGATAGCTGCAAAGTCTCAAGAGCAAAGTCTCCTCTATGGAGCTGAAAGTGTCATTCAAGGCTGCAGAGATGAGATATTACTGTAGTATAGCAGTATATGGTAGAATCAATCAGACTACCTAGGGTTAGGGCAATGGTGGCGAACCTATGGCACGGGTGCCAGAGGTGGCACTCGGAGCCCTTTCTAAGGGCACTCGGGCCACTGTCCAAGGACAGAGTTCACCGAACACTTCAACTTATGAGATGCTGCTCTCAGCACTATTTGAAAGTGATACTTTATTGGCTGTTTGGAACTGCGGGGAAAGTAGGAAGGGGTTGACAGAACTGCATGATCTTTGGAGGTCATCTTGCTGGACCCACCATTCTTCCTGTACAGAGACCCTGGAGAGAAGCTACAATGATAGTTTGAATTTGCCTTCCTTCTGTCAACTGTATTGGTGGCCTCAGGCGGCCGATACGATTGAAAGATGTGGAAGAACAGGTAGCAGTAAGTTACTTTATAAAATGCCATGCTGGCACTTCACAGTAAATAAGTGGCTTTTGGATGTAGTTTGGGCACTCTCTGTAAAAGGTTCGCCATCACTGGGTTAGGGTCTAAACAAAAGTTAACAAAAATTATATAAAACAACCTAAAAGTTCAAATTTCCCCCTTTTCCCTGGAATTGAAAATAAACAAATAGACTCAACAACATGTTGGGTATCACTGCATCCCAAAAGTCTAATCTATCAAAATATAAAGTTTACTCCTGGCGTTAAACCTCCTTACGGAAAACAGTGCCTGAATATTTTGCCATAAAAGGTTTTTATTTTTTTAAAGTATTAAAACAAAAGAAAACATATATATATATATTTGGAGTGCACAGTGAAAGCTGTAAAAACGGAGCGACACCAGAAAATGCCACCCATGTGTTTTTTCACCCACTGCCCAGTAGACCTTGTGGAATAATAATCACTGCCTCTGACCATGTGACCGGCCTCATTTACATTATAAAGAAAATTTGATAATTTTATAATGATTAATGTATGAATTGACTAGATAAAGGCTGGGATGGATTATTTGTCAGCTGCTCTAACAGGTAGTGGTGACAAATAGTGACAGGGGCCTTGATGACAGGTGTCCTTTAAAGGTTCATGTTACGAGTAAGGACTTTTTTTCCAAAAAGAGTCAACATGTTTCCTACTTATCTGTATTGCTTTTATATTAGAAAATAAATTGAATTTCAGAAGATTTCTGCTGCTGCTCGACTCTGCCTTCCCTCTTGAAAAGTAATGCTGTTACAAAAGGTCTTTTTATTCCCCTCAACTTTTGTGACCCTAAATTCTTAGAACATCTGTATGTTGAGCATCTTGGTAAGATTCAGCTACTTTATGTTGTGGGATGAGTACATGATGACTAGCCCCATCACACATACTCTCTACATTCTGGCTGCGCAGTTAGGAATGTTGTGACAATGTCCTACGTGGCTGAAATAAAGCCCATCACACTGGGTACTGACTCATAGTGGTTAAGAAAAGGAAGTAGTCTGGACCTTTCATGCGATGCTCCGTGTGTGCAAAAAAACCCTGCACAAACTAAAATACAATATGTAACAATCTATATGCACTTGGAACCAGGCACATCTGAATGCATTTTTTTCAGCATTTTTTTTATAGATTTATATCTGGGGCTCAAACCCTAATCATTGTAAGGTGACTTTCAAATTAATTAGTCTGTTCCCAGCGCTGGAATTGACTACTTGAATGAAAAAACAACTGTCCTTGCAGGAAGTTAGCACAAGACTGATAAGTTTATTGACGTACCGACATTTATAGAAAACCAACCATAAGCACTTTACATAGGCGTGTAATTAGGAAGCAACACTATAATTGGGTGTTCTCACCCAGGAAATGTAACATATTGGATGTAACAAACAAAGGAGTCTGTACTATTGGCTACATGCAAAACTGAAACTTCCCAGATGTGCACCTGTAACTTCCACTAAGTGGTGCTAGGAGCACTAGTCTTTGTTTGCAGGAGGGAAACACCCAACTTAGTTATTATTTCACAAAGTTATGTGAAATACTGAAATCTTTAATATTCCGACAATACGTAGATGGCGTCTGAGTCCATTGTAATATCTTTAACAATCCCCCTTTTGAGCTTTGCATGTCTGTAACTTGTTGTCCAGGTGACCTCCTCAACTCCAGGTACATACAGGTAGGCTAAGCCCTTACCTGCTGGACTTGTTAACTCTTCACCAATCCCCTGGAGCCATCACTCTGGGGTTACAGGCCTGCATCCTCAAATAATAATTGTGTTTCCATAGTTTATGGGTTTATACAGGCTGGTCTTCAACAAGACGTTCCTCCACACCGGCACTTCTCCTGTCATGGTTCTTACCACCTGGACAGCCATCTGGACATGGTGGACTTGCTGTAGGAGGACACACACACGCAATAAGTGTCGGAGCAAAATCACAATCCCCAATAATTTCATCTTTAGGAAAAAATAGTGAAGAAAGCAATCTGGAGTCTTTAAAGCACATATTTGCTCTGCTGCCCCATTCATTGTCTGTAGTGGTACCAAAATAGTTGGTGTAGAGAACTTCTTGTAGTAACTTTTAGATTTTAAATGAAATGTTTATTTTCTTTTTTCCCTCAATAGCACAGTGGTTGGACTTGCATCAGCTAAGCGTCTCCCCTGGTGAAAGGGTCGGGAAGAAAGAGCCTCCTTATGGAGACTGCCAAATAAGTCTGCTTTGTAGGCGTGTGAAGACTCTCCACTGGGGGATTCAGGGAGAATATGCAAATAATTTTCCAGGATGGGATAAGGAAAACCACACCTCTTTAAGCTACCTTGTAAGGCAGCTCCCTTGACATCAAGCATGACCTTCAGGAAGCCTGACAAGCATGACATTATGGAGGATTAAAACCAAACCAGTATATCTATTCCAGAAGGAACAGACTCCCAACTGTAGACAGCACTGTGTATACCTGGTTGGGTCTCTTAAGTACAGTGTAGGGAACTGGTTTGGCTGAATGAGAGGCTTTTGACTAGGAAGGGAGCTAAAAGGGGTGTGATTTCCCTGGTTAAAGGAATTTTTCTAAATTGGTAGTTCATATAATGAGGTTTTTGGTTTCTTATTTGAATGCAGTCTCACTTTTCCCTGCATTATATTTACTTCTATTCTTCAATCTCCTAGTATTCCTGTCTTATACTGTCATTGTACTGGAGCCTTCATTTTCACTATTGGGTGTGTAAGTTGCCTATAATGCTCTATATGTGGGTAGCAGACTACAGGATGTGGACAAAGTCGTTGTTTTGGAAAAGAGTCAGGAGAATGTATTATAGGATTGTTTTAACAGACCAATCACAGGACATCATGTTTGGTTGGGCACAGAATATCTGGTGACTGTTTTACATGTCTGGCCTTTTCCTTTAAAGGCCACCTACCACCACAAATCTACCTATAAAGGTAGATCGGGTGGTAGGTGAATCAATGGGACGTGAGGATAGCCCTTTTAAGGGCTAATCCTCGCGTCCCCGCACTTTTTTGGAAACTTTTATTACCCTAATATGTAAAATTTTTTTATGCGGCTACTATGACGTGGAGTAGCCGCATCTGAGGTTACACGAGGCGGCTACTCCACGCCCCAGTAGCCACTTTACCCCTGCTATTCAACATCTTCGGCGCACAGCTGCTCGTAGCTGCGCGCCCTCGTCCGACGATCCTGCCGTCATAGCAGCGCGGGCCTGCTGTTCTGCGCATGCGCAGACGGCAGGATCGTCGGTCCGAAGATGGTGAGTAGGAGGGGTAAAGTGGGTACCGGGGCGTGGAGTAGCCGCCTCGTGTAACCTCAGATGCGGCTACTCCACGCCCTAGTAGCCGCATAAAAAAAATTACATATTAGGCTAATAAAAGTTTCCAAAAAAGTGCGGGGACGCGAGGATTAGCCCTCGCAGATTTATCAAGCTGTCTGAAAGTCAGAATATTTCTAGTTGCCCATGGCAACCAATCACAGCTCTCCTTTAAAATATTCATGTGCAACTGGTAAAATGAAAGCTGAGCTTTGATTGGTTGCCAGGGGCAACTAGTAATATGCTGACTTTCAGACAGCTTGATAAATCTACCCCATTATGATCCATCTAGTGCTGTGAGATTATTGGGGTACAAGGTGTGTGTGTGTGTGTGTGTGTGTGTGTGTGTGTGTGTGTGTGTGTGTATATATATATTCTATTCAGGTGGTCCCCTACTTAAGAACACTTGACTTACAGACTATCCCTAGTTACAAATGGACCTCTGGAAATTGGTTATTTATTGTACTTTAGATCTAGGCTACAACAAACAACTATAACAGTTATCAAAGGTGACTGTAATTAAGATATATTGTTAATTTTGGTTCTTATGACGACCCAACATTTTTTGTCAATTCAATTGTCAGAAACCAAAAAAATTTTGTCTGGGGTTACAATTATAAAATATACAGTTCCGACTTGCATACAAATTCAACTTCAGAACAAACCTACGGAACCTATCTTCTGCGTAACCCGGGGACTGCCTGTACTTTAAACCTTTATCTGGCTTCTGAACATTGTTCTAGTAACTGACACCTAAAAAGAGAGATGAGATGGATCAGAGATGAGATGATGAGATGCCTATTACACACAATGACAGTCTGCTCTCCTATATCTCTGCTATTCCACAACACTAGATCTGCTGTGCCTTCCCAGATACATTTCTTATCTGTCTGTAGCTTGTAGTTGTATTGCGGATGTATCGGTGTATTGCAGATGTGACACTTTAAGTTCCCGTTCGGGATAATAAAGTAATAATAATAATAATAATAATAATAATAAAAATATTATTATTAGTTCTCCTCATTACGTGTGAACTTAGTGTGAGCTCCGCCCCGGACTGCAGAGGGCGGAGGTACAGTGCAGGGAGCAGAAACTCGGGAGTGAAACTCAGCTCCACGGCAGTCACACAGAAATCCAAGATGCTGTATTTTTGTTAATAACAGTGAATTTTGTTATCCTGAGTACTTTTAAGAAACATGTCATCATGGGAATACCCCTTTAAGCCTACATCTGAGGCTGGAACTCAGAGCAGCTGGAACAGAAATCTATCAAGATTACTATTGTACTCTCGGCCCTATTTACATCTTTGCATACAACTTGAATTTCTGTAGGTTCTGTAGGATGCAAACCACTAATAAATCTGGTTTCTGCATTCTGGACTGGTAGTGGCAGGTTCTATACCCTCAGCCCAGACTGGTAGTTCTCTGTGACCACCTCTTCTAAGAATAATGAAGGTTATATCACTAGGGTGAACATTCACTTTATGAGCCTCACACCCACATACATTACATAAGAAAAAAAGTTGTATGTGACCTCCATTTCTCAAATTTTCTGACTGCCGTGAGTTAAGATCTAGTATCTGGTAAACATGGGCATTTTTGGCCATTTTTCATTCACATGATCCAAATCCTGCAAATCTGCTCATCATTGTGGTGCCAGAATCTGGTATTACCCAGAGATCACAAGGCGCAAGCATTTCAATCCATGATAAAGATTGCTTTGTTGGGGGCATTAGCTACATTGGCATCTGAAGTATCCACAGCTAATTTGCATCTAGACTTTGTGGTTACCCATTCAACATATTTGTACACAATGGTTCTTGTTATGTAGCGTTCTCATTTGCCAAATGTCAAGGGAATAATCCCCCTCGCAGCTTGGCATCAATTAAGAAATATTGTGCCACTTTTTGTAAGACTGTAAGGGTGCCATCATTCTTTGTATCAAAATACTGCTTTAACGTGTTTTCCTTGTATATAAACGGCACCACATGCTTACAATGTAATATATTAGTAACACAGGCAAGGGTGTAAACCAGGGGTCTCCAAACTTTTTACATAGGGGGCCTTTCCCTGGTCTCCTAGACCGTTGGAGGGCCGGACTAAAGTTTAAAAAAAAAATAAGAAATTCCTCTGTACACTGCACATATCTTATTTTAATAATAATATTTAATAATATTTTAGTAATATGCCCCCATAGTCAGTAATATGCTCTCCGCCAGTAGTCAATAATATGTCCCCTCATTATTAATATGTCCCCTCAGTATAAACATGACCCCTCATCATTAACATGCCCCACTCATTTTGTGTCTCCCTTATAATAAACATGTCCCCCTCATGGTATAATGTCCCCTTCTCCATGCCCCCCTCATGGTGTAATGTCCCCTCATGCATGCCCCCCTCATGGTTGTTTTATGTAATGCCCTCATACCACTCATGCATGATCCCCCTCATGGTGTAATGTCCCTCATGCTGCCCCCTCATGGTGTAATGTCCCTTCTCCATGCCCCCTCATGTGTGTAATGTCCCCTCATGCATGCCCCCGTATGGATAATGTCCCCTACTGCATGCCCCCCCTGTATGGTTATATGTACCCTCATGCATGCACCCACCCTGTAGGGAATGTCCCCTCATGCATGCCCCACCCTGTATATGGTATAATGTTCCCATCAGCATGGCCCCCCTCCTGATAATGTCCCCAATCATAACCAGGGAGCCCAGAATACCACAAAATGGCCAGCAGTACAGGTTGAGACCCTGTGTAAACGTACCACTAGGCGGATGCTGAGAGACTGCAGGTTTATCATCATGTTGTAGATGTATGCTTCCTCTTGCTAAGGTGTCATGATACCAATGCAAGTAAACATCATCAAACGTTCTCTTTTTGTGATTTTGAGGTCTTGTTTGAGTGATAAACGAGTGAGGGGAGTTATTCATATATTTGACAAGGTAACATGTTTCCCAGGGTGGGGGGAAACTGCTCCTTTCAGCCCCTCCCATTTGGGCAACTGACTAGTCACACAGCAGATGTAATGAAAGGTACAATATAACAGATATTTTTTTTCTGTAAACCAATTTTTAATTACAAAAACACTTTGGCAGTGGTCTGTTATGCTCGTGGGGATGGGGGAGTGCTTAAAAATGGGTCCTGATGACAGGTTCCCTTTTAAGCTCCCTATGCCCTTATTTTTTTTTTTTTGGGGGGGGGGTAACAATTATGCAAATGAGCCTGAGGGGATCCAAGCTTCATTTTCATCTATGGAGCCCCTAGGATCATTTTCATAATTTTAAAAGCTATTTCTTTGTAAAAAAAAGCAGGACATAAGAAGCTAAAAGAGTGTATCCTGTCATAGGGGGCAAACACCAGTAAGTCAGTGTGCTTGGTTTACAATCATTCACCCTCGTGGTAAATGTCCTTTAAAGGGCACCTACCACCACAAATCTACCTATAAAGGTAGATCGAGTGGTAGGTGGATCAATAGGACGTGAGGATAGCCCTTTTAAGGGCTAATCCTCACGTCCCCGCAATGATTTGAAAACTTTTATGCCCAAATATTAAAATTTTTAGGCGCTAATGGGGCGTGAGAGTAAGCCCATCTGAGGTTACACGCGGGGCTACTCCACGCCCCGGTAGCCTCTTTTCTCCTCTACCAAAAAATCTTCGGCGAGGAGAGAGCGCCCTCGTCCGGCACATCTGCTGTCTGCGCATGCGCAGAACAGCAGGCCCGCGCCTGTGCAGCTCGACTCTGTAGCAGTGACGGCGCGGGCCTGCTGTTCTGCGTGCGCAGACAGCAGATGTGCCGGACGAGGGCGCGCATCCTCGTAGCTGGCGCGGAGGAGATTTTGGTAGGAGGGAAAATACAGTAAATAAAATAAAGCCTAATACAGTAACAATGTATGGGTTCAAATTAGCATGTTAGTATGGAATATTGCGGATTGCTATGGATCACAGTACAGAAATCGAGCTCCTCCATTGTAGACATGGTAACAAAATCTTTTCATTGAGCCCTTCCTGTTCAGAAGGGTTTCTTGTGCTGCCCCAGATTTGTTTACCAATAGGAACAAATGTGACCGGCTTCTGCTCTGTTTTATCCATGGAATATGACAGAATATGGTTAACACATTTATGAATTTACAGGATTGTAAATTATAAAGGCATGTGTATGAATATTTTGTATATAGTCATTCTGGTCTCATATAATGAAAGCACTAAGCGTTAAAAGAGCAGTACAAGAGAAATTGTCTTCTATTGAAGCAGAGTATTTAGAACTTCGTGTAAATATGGGTAAAACAAGGAATGGGGGATTAAATGGGGATGTATCTAGATAGGACCTTGTTGTACGTATGATGAGAAATACAAGACCTTGGCATGTTACAAAGTCAAAATGCACAATGACTTTCATGTGCCTATTTCATACCAGCTGCAAAATCTATACACAAAAAGTAGTTATTTCTCAATGGGTTAGGTAGAGATCATGAGCAGAGCTTGTAGAATGATTCTGCAGCCTTTTGCTAACTGGTAGCGTTATCTGAAGTAATGGGCACAATCTAGAGAATGCTGAATACATAGTAGTGTAAGTAACGGTCACTACCCAACTGAAAACCAAAAATTACAATTATGCTTTCTTCATTTTCTTCAATCCACCGAAGCTTGTGCAATAGTCCTTATCCCGAATTTTTTTTCAATATTATATGAATCTTTCTGACCCCCTTCTCCTAAACAACTTTTTGCAGGACTGTTTCAGGTAATTTCACCAAGCGTTATTTAATATGGTACGGCAGTCCCAGGTTAGGTACAAGATAGGTCCTTGACGTTGTATGCAAGTTGGAACTGGTATATTTACAATTGTACAAAATCATATATGGTTTTGTCCTACAAATATGTCGTAGCTGAAGATAAACAAAGACTAAAGCAGAAGCACAAACCATGGCCCGTCCGTGATCAGGGACTGTACATGGTTAGATTTCATTGTTAAACCTCAGTGCCGAGGTTGGGACTCTGTCCACTATAGGCAAGCTCTGTGTAGCGGTGCCTAATGTGTACGCTATATAAAGGAATTTTATTTATTATTATAGTCCTTCACACCGAACACGAGCGCTGACACTGTATTATACGGTCTGGCTGTGTAGCCGGGAAGAAGGGACTCCTTGCATCATATATCACTAAAGTGCTTCTAATCTCCACCCGGAGTTTTCCATAAAATCCCACCAGCTACTCTTGTGATACATTGATGCCACGGTACTATGCTTTTAACTATAGTGTGCCACATGTTTACTAGCCTGGTTTTCCATTGCAGGCTGAAAGGTCGCATTACTAACGGGGTTTTTTTTTTTCCCTCTTCTTCGACTGCTGTGCCACTAATGGCCAGCCAAGTGTCGGGAGAGACCGAGGAGCCACCCGAATATATTTTTTCCTTACTCCTACATAAATGGGGTTTTTCAGTTATGCCTGTAAATCAGCACCGTAGATGTCTTCTGATGTTATTCTATTAATCATTGTTTTCCAGAGAAAAACTTGTATCCTCCAAACACAATAGATCTTGAGAATGTTTTCCTTTTGCTTCCTCTTTAGTCCCCAGCTGACCTGACTCCAGAAGAAAGTATTGAGCTGGAGGAGAAATCGGCGCAGGAAACAGGAACTGCTGGAAGAGATCCAGAGGCTGCGAGATGAGCTGAGTTGAGGCTATGAATGAGTGGAAGGCTGGAGGCCAATGAAGGAAGGTTATGACTTGCTACGCAAGACTGTGATGTCTTCTGTTCATACTTTCTCCTTCTTCTGACCCCATTGATTGTGGGCTGTGCTTGCTTATGAATATGTGAACAATCTGTCTAGTGTTATAACACATAGATAAAAAGGGGTATCCCTGTGGCGTTTCATTGTAGTACTTATGGGATCTGCAACATTATGTATATGGCTAAACTGGGTGTAGGCTGTGACCATTTGTATCTCACCCTAGGCTGATACTCGATTCAATGGTTTTCCTAGTTTTTTATGTTGAAATTGATTACCTCAGCTTATTATCCCTGTTAATAAAAGTGACCTTATTGTGTATTTAAGTCAGCAATACTGTCGGGAGTTTTATTGTAGCGCATGCTGTAAATTGTTTTAACAAGTCTAAAGTTTGCTTCCCAATTGCAGAGTATTAAGATGCTCCAAGTACCTAGACAAAATCTTCTCATCTCTATTTTTGCCAATCCCAAGTTCTTTTAACCTTTGAGAATAGCAATTGGTGCTAGAGGCAGCTTCAGGGATAAGTGGTCTCATATAAGTATATTACTCCTTCATGACCTTAATGTTCCTTGTTAATTTTCGCAGTTCTGTTGTATGTTAAAGAAATCTACCATCAGAATCAGCATAGGATAATTAAGGACACTACTTCACACAGTATATTTTGAACGATTGCAACTAGAACACAGTTCTGGTGGCGTTTAAATTGGAAATATGATCTGACCTCAGAACTGTGTTTCTAGGGCCAAAGAAGAGCATCTAGCAATGTTTGAAGGGGCCCACATGTCATGACTGTTAACTGCAAAGGGTATGGCAGCTATGATTATAATAGGATGTAGCTGTTGTGGAAGTGTGAAAGCTTAAAAGTCCCATACCTCTATGTTGTTTCACAAAGTAAATCTTTTTTTTTTCTATACAGTAAAACTTTGCAAAGAAAAACGGGAAGATAGGAATGGGTAGAAAGAAGTTCAATATGGATCCTAAAAGGTAAAACGGTACAACAATCAAATGGTTGATGCAGGACTATTAAACTGAAACCAACATTCTGTAAATTGATGTTGGTCTATTTTTATGGCTGCTTAGATGCTCAACTCATGGATCGTAGTGAGTTCCAATTCGCTTCAGAACCTGTCAGTATTTAGTGTGTAGTGAGGAACCACTTCCTAATGGCACAAGAGTGAAAATTGGAATTTGCCTGGTTAGAAAATTGAACTTATGCCAAGGCCTAGTTCACACCAGTGGTCAGGCTACATCACACTGTGTGGGGAATATTGGGAATAAGTACATAATAATTTAGGTCGCTTATTGTTTCTTTAGTCAATTTTTAATTTGTGAACACGTTGTGACCCGATTGGGAAAGCCAATGGCGTTCTGTTTAAAAAAGGAGAGGAGTAACAAATCCAGGGGCCCCGGGGGGAATGGTGGATTGGGCCCAAATGCCTAAACACTTGTGCCCCCCCTTCTTCTCGCGAACACAGAACTTGGTAACAAACCTGATGCTAGCACAGACATATACCCAAACAACATTGTGCTGTGTGCAGGCAAGCCTCCCCTATTGACAATCCAGCAACCTCTCCTCAGCCAGTTAAATGAATAATTCCGTAGCAATCCAGCGATCCCCGCAGCTTCCACTTACTTCCTTGGGATCTGTGTAGCAGCGCAAGCAGGCGCACGTCCTTTGTGTGCTCTGCCTGCACACACTGTATCGGGCTGTGCCCACCTGATGGAATCATCAAGTATCCTCGGACACAGCACACAGTCTCTGGCCATGTGCTTTCTTGTAAGTCTGAATGCAACATATTTTTTCCCGGTCATGGACCCACATCGGTTGCTTCGGAAAGACTGTAGGCCCCGATAGGCAGAGTTGCACCCTGCCAAACGAGCAAATTTTACTTTCATATTTGCTAACCACTTTCATAGTTTTTTTACGCTTAGAACATGTCCGTCATTATCGTGTGGTCATGTACAAGGCTGTAGATTCCACGGCTATGCTGAAGCCAACTGCTGGTCCATAGAAGATGAGTCCAGGTCCTGTTCCTACCTGTACTTTAACAGATAGTGTCATTTGATGGGTAGTCTCTAGCTACACTCAATTGGTAAAAACTAACTGCCTTATAAACTACTCATCATAGTGTATGGCGGTTCAGTATAAGGCTATATTCACATGCGTGCCGCCCGTGCCGTTAGCGGCAACGCAGGCCGGGGAAGGAGGAGGAGGAGGTGAGCGCGCAGCCACACCGCCCCTTCCATAGCAACTATGGCGCACGCGCTTTACGGGAAAGATAGGACATGTCTATTTTTTCCCGGGGACGGAACCGTAGGTGCGCACTGTACGGCACTGTACGCTCCAGTAGGTGCAGTGGCGCCATTGTGCCAGGGGGGAGATATCGCCGTATATACGTCCCCCATACGGCGCAGTGTGAATTGTAGCTCTAAACTCTGTATCTAATTATACAAAATTGGATAAATTATACATAGAATATTTATTTACGTTTTTTTGTTTTTTCTTTCAGGGCATCCTCTATCCCAGGAGAATGAGTTGCTAACGAAAACACGCAGAAGACACAGGGCTCGCTTCTGACAAAGGAGGGGCTGAAATAAAAAACTGTATGGGACTACTTAGGGAGAGCGGTTAACTGTTACAGTATAAAAACACAAGGCACTTATTTCATAAGGGGGACATTTAAACAGTGTTGCGAATCGACCTGGCAGGGAAGTATCTAATCATAGTATTGTGCCGATAACATTCCAGCGATGATAATCTGAGTATTTAATCTGTTAAGTGATTGCTTGAGATTAAGTATTAGTTGTCAGAGACTGATTTTTGGCACCTGGGTTTAGGCCAGGGTCCTTTCACAGGTCACACAAAGTCTTAAAATACTAAAAATGGTCTAAAACGCTTAATAAATGTGGAGCAATTATGGATACACAGATTGATAGGTCTGGATATTGTGCTTTTATGGAATGCTCTTTTTGAACGAGCATAATATGAATGGAGAAAAGTTACCGAGGGGACAAGCAGAAATAAATTTTAACTGGACTCTGGGAGAGAAGGACAAATTCCGGCTGCGCTTTAAATGTGACAAGTACAGCTCTCCCTTTATCAGTGTGTGCACAAATTCTGTTACACACAAAATTTTATAATTTTTCCATCTGACATCATAAAAACAGCATTAAAAAGTGATCAAAACGTAAAATTTACCCTGACCATGATACCAAGAAAAAAGTACAGCTCAAGTGTGTTACAATACTAGATAAAGTATCCGATAACACTTTCTTTTCTGAAGTGATTTGCAAGGAGAGTCTTAGAGTTGAGGACAGTGTGAGTATATGTGTTTTAAAGGTTTTCCTAGTGATGTTAAATTAAAATGGTAATAAACGTATAATTTAGGGTCTCATTAGAGGGTGCTTTTGATTCCATGTGTTATTCCTTTTTTGCAGATGGCAAACACAACCCATGTTTCACTATGGGTCTGTTTACTGGCCTTTTTTTTTCTTTTTTTTTTCTCACACGGTGTGAGACAGGAAAATTACAGCATTGTTATTTGTCTGCGCATGGTGGACCACGTACTACCATAAAGTCAAGGATACGCAAAAAAAAAATGGACGGCACATGCATGACTTCGTATGCAGACTTTTTTTTTTTTTTTCTTAATCAAAATGTTGGATGGGCAAGAAGTAGATTAGAAGACCATCAGTTTTTTTTTTTGGCATATGTGAAAATAGGATGGCGAGAGGACCGTGAAAAAAAACGGGAACATTGGTCTGAACACAGGACATAGTGTTTTTTTTTTTTTTTTTTTTTTTTCAGGTGCAGCAGCGGACACGGCCGTCTGATGACCCCTCATTTTTGTCTTTTAACTTTAATTCTTTTAATTTACTTAGATATATGTTAACAAATAATGTTTTAATGATCTAAAGCGAGGATTTTCTGAGAAAATCCCTATAAAACAGTGGCATTTAAGCACTGTGTAACAGTGAAGCTCTGGTTAACTATAATATCCGCCCATAGACGACCACTAAGCCATAGCCTAGTAGACTAGAGGTTTTTGTATCTCAACAGCAGTGGTAGTAGAGGTTGTGGGTTCAAATCCTGGGTGGGACAAAAGTTATTAATTGCCTATAATTTAAGCCTTGTGTTGGGAAGGCCCTGGGAGATGGTACGAGAGACCCATATATGACTGATGGTGAATCTCCATGATGACATGGTCTCCCTGCTCTGACCGATAACTAACAAATCTCTCAAAAGTCGTCCTGCCGATGGTACCGCAAGTTACAAAAACCTGGTATTGAAACGTTCTAACAATGAGCATCAGATTTCGATGGGGCAGTACAACCACTAATCTGCACTGTATTGATTATTTCTATGTTTTGTTTTTTTTGTTTATAGGGAGGATTTCAATATTTCGGTTCTTCATGCATTTGTGGATCTGCCTAGATGAGTTCACGGATTTGACCTTGTCCAAGCTCTCAGGTACAGTACTTTTATTATTTTCTCTTTCATGTGCAAGATGTTGATTACAGTCCACAATCGTGCCAAGAGAAAGGGGAAACGGATTTGAATAGGAAGTGGTAATTTCCTGAGCACAGAATAAGCAAGAGCGCCTTATTCAGGAAGACTTGTAAACATAGTAGTGGTGATCTGATATGCCTGTCTGAGCAGTGTGATTCAAACTTAAGTATGTTGTAGAAAGAGGTTGTCATATATGGGTTCCTAAACTGGTTCAGGTGAGTTTATACTCTCATTGCCAACCAATTCAAATAGTAGATCATGTAATGTTCTATTCTGAGTCACTTTAGAACAGGGGTTGAGGAACCATCTTTTATTCTCACTTGTCATTGTCAAACAAAGTCTCTATCCCTCTTTTAACCCCTCCTCAGATGGCGAAAACTAATGTGTTATGCTTAGAGTATGTAGGAGACAGAGCTCTCTGCAATTAAGGAGGTACTCTCTTATTTTTTTGCTTTTAATCCTACATCTGAAACTTCGGTGACTTTTCTGCACCCACCGCCCAGCACATGGGTCACCAACTAGCTGTGGCAACCCTCAATATTTCTGTGGCGCGGTGAGGGAAATCTCTTAGCGTGTTACATAATATTTATTAAATTCCTAAGGTTGGCAAATAATTTTTTGGTGTCACAGTCCCATCTCAATAGTTTCAGTATTTGGAGGGGACCTTTTGTGGGCTCTGTTCTACTATCAAATTCAAATCCATTCGTGTCAGGCGCACAGTCACACACTTGTATGTTTTGTTTTTTTTGGCTTCAGTTGCCTAAGTTTAGGGCATGTTTGCAGCATAATAATCCATAATTCTTTTCCCAGCCATTTAGACGCAATCTGTGGGACTGCCATATTTTGGTTCCATCCCTTCTTCTCTGTTTAGCTTTGATCCCGTTTACTCAGTTAGTGCGTAATTGAACTATGCCTAGATTTACATCTAGAATGCATTAGATCGCACTCTGGTTGCCTCCTATCTCGAATTGTGGCAAGTGAAGTTTCATAATACGGCCTAGCGGCTACCTCATGCAGCCAGGAGCTCCGAATGGAGTCAAGTAAAAGTTTGTGCTTTGTCAGACTGGTCCTGCATTTTAACTAAAAGATGTGTGAACATCCTTTACCCATCTCCCTCAATTTTAGGAACTCTATATTTCTCCATTGTTGTCTCAGGGTTGCTTGGTCTATCTGCTCTTGCTGCATTCAGGGAGTTTGATTCCCTCTTCTTCATTCCAATGAAATCTTGTTCAAGAATGTGGAGCATCAATGTGGCCTAACTGTTTAGTTTAACTTCCATCGTTCATACAGGTATGCAAGAGTACTGCGCTCCCAACTTGAAGAAGACCCCCTAGTAGAACACTCTGTCCACTGTGACTTCTGGTGAACATAGCTTGGGATTTTTGCCCTTTCCACTTTCCTCTAGACTCTGGACCTTGAATGTCCAATGAAATGGCAAAATTTACTTAATCTGAAAACAAAACTCTGACGACAATGATCAATAGTCCCAGTTCGTTTATCCTTGGCCCAGGTAAGCGCTTCTGACGTTGTCTATGGAGGGTCGACCATGGAATGTGACACTTGTGGTCATGTCCTGGAACGTTGTGTGGGGTGCTTGCAGCAATTATATCTCCTGTCAGTGGAAATCCCCAGATTTTTCAGGCTTTTTCTAACACATCCTATCAAGGCTCGCGTTTATCCCGGTTGCTTGTGACCTTTTTTCACTAAACTTTTTTTTTTCCTTCACGCTCAAACTTTCCATTTAAAATGCTTGATTAGAGCTCTCGGTGAACAGCCAGTACTTTAACAATGACCTTGGTGGCTTACCTCATTGATGGAGAGTGTAATGATGCAGCTTCTGGACTCTGTCAAGCGGCAGTCCTCCCACATATTGCGTTTGCATCTTATAAACGAGACTCAAAATGCTTAGGAAACATTTTATAGTGTTTTGGGTTTACTAATTCTATTTCGGAGGATAATGACTTTTGGGTTTCCTTGGTAAGCCGTAAACCCAACATTTAACAGATACAAAACTCTTGGAGAAGATAACTCTATTTTTAGACACATTTGAGTTCCACCTTTCCGTATAGGGGCCCCCTTCACACTCTATCTGGCTGCACAGTTTGGAGGTTGGAATCATTCCTTGTAGACCTCTGTAGATCTCATGTATTGCTTGTTTTCCCCTTCCATGTTTAGGCAGTTTTTGTGGAGTTTCCGTCTTCAAGAGACAGTCAAAAAATTGAACCCGCATGATGGCGGCTTTTGCCTAAAGAATTGTAGTGTAATCCAGAGTGTTTCAGCCAAGGTATTTGAAATTGTCGGTAATCTTTCTTATTAAATTGAAAAAAGAAAGATGGGTTCACTTATATATCTATACTATATATATATATATATCTCAAGTTTATTTATAATTTAATAGTTCTGAGCTGATTAGGCCCTTCGGTATGGAAAGCTTAGTTACACTGTAAGGGAACACTTCAAAATCTAGTTTTTATGCCTGTACTGGTCACAGAGGGAGACTGACTGGATCAAGACAGTACATAAGGTAGCGTTTCTCCTCTCTGCACATAGTACGTAGTTCAGTATAGGCAGAAGAGCGGAGGAGTAGTAGGAGAGCCTCACACAGGCTTAGGAACAGTGGTGCTGGCGGAACTATGGCACGGGTGCCAGAGGTGGCACTCCAAGCTCTTATGTGGGCATCGGGCCACGCCCAGCAACAACATGACTCAAAGAATTTCTGCATTTTCAAGCACCTTAAAAGATGTCTTCTTGGCTTCTTGGGTACGTAGGAAGAGGAGAATAGAATATGCAGAATGATCTTTGGAGGACGTCGTGCTGGCCCCACGATTCTTTGTGTAAGAGGGACACGGAAAGAAGCTACAACGATGCAAATTTTCCCTCCCTTTTCTACTGTGTGTGTGTCCTCGGGAGCGCCGGTACAATGACTGTTGTTGAAAGAGCTTAATATTTTTGCTTTGCTTTAATTTTTGGTTGGCACATCGTGATTAAATGAGGGCGGCTTTGGGGTTGCAGTTGGCACTCAGTCCTAAAAGGTTCTCCATCAATGGCTTAGGAGGTCACTGAGGAAGGGTTCAGAGTTGTCTCTGCTAGTGCCCCATGATGGAGAGTATATATGCACTACACCAATATACGTGTGCTGGTGTCCAAACACAAGTATAAAAATCAAGGGACAATCAATTAAAACTGTTGGACGTCTTGGGGCATATGATAAATGCAAGTACTCATGTGATTTTCCATTCTACTAAAACTAGCATTTCTTACCTTCTTTAAGGTATTGTCTGACTTTATTAAAGGAATCTACATCACCAAATAAGCTGATAAACCATGGGCACTGCGATAGATTCCAGGCACGGTGAATGGCACCTTCTTATTTGTTGTTCATGGCCGTTCCTTCTAAAATCCACTTTTAAACTATCATAAAATTATCTTATTGTTATAGTGCCGCAAACCTACACTGCACTTTTACACTTTCATTGGCATTGATTTCAAAAAACTCGATTTTGGAAAGAAGGAGGCCTTGGAAACAAATATAAGATTTACCACAGGGCTGAGGAGCCCTGTTAAAAAATGCCATTGTTTGGAGCATGCCCTTGTTCGTTACCATGGGGATGGTTACCTTCCACTCGGCAACTTCCAGCCGAGTCCAGAGTTTTAACAAGCAGACCAAACACCTTTAATGCCTGAAAATACACCATGCAAATGGGGCACATTTGATGCATGGCTTCAATGAATCAGTTCTTTCATAGGAAGCTTTGACATTTTTTCATACAAGTGTAAAATTGTCAAAACATTTACTATAGGTGGTGTATGTAAATAAAACCAACAATTCTGCTTGCCTTTTCCCCAAATATATCTCCTCAAATTTGTTTATTTTGTTGTTTTGTAATACAGATACTTGCTATGTCTTGTCTTTTGCGGTCATATCGTTGAACACTAGCCTGCACAATCCAACGATGCGAGACAAGCCAAGCGTCGAAAGATTCATCTCTATGAACAGGGGATATTTTAAGATGGAGGTGACCTCCTGAGGAAACTGCTGCGGGTCGATTCTGATTTGCAGAATTAATTTGGCAAACAATTAGTTATTTAATCAAACTAACTTACTCTGAAGGACCAGACTTCTTTCTCCTCAAGCGTATTCTTTCAATCGAGGGGAATGGTATTGTGGCTGCAATAGTTCGAACGCTTTAACTTGTCCAAGGATTTCGAAAACCAAGAGTTTTTTTCATGACATATTGTTACTGTTAATTTAATCTCAAAAGAAAAAGTTTTGAAACATAAGCCAATTAAAAAACCGATAGCTCCTTATTTAAAGGGGTTGTCCGAGCGTCTGGAAAACAAACATGGCCGACGGACAGCGCAGGGACTCGTCTTCCGGCAGGCCGTTGCGGCCACGCCCTACGATCCCTATTAACAGCATTGGTATTGGGGGCCGGAAGAAGGTTGGCGGGTACGGCCGGAAAGCGGAGCAGCGCCTGCATCCACTGGGCCATGTTTCTGGATACCGGAGGGCACCGTAAGGTAAGTAGGACTTTATTTTTTAAAAGCAGCCTCTCCCGGCACCTTAGTTTTTTTCAGAACTCGGACAACCACTTTAATCATTGCAGATACATAGAAACATCAAGCAAAAAAAACAAATGTTTTCTGGTGTACTAGGCACCATCACTCATGGCATCACTGACCATAACGAAAAAAAGTTTAAAAACTAACCTTACAACCTCCAATCTAGACTCGTTATACCTCTCCATAACCCTTAATAATGGCCAAGTTCTCAGAATTAGATCTCTTCTCCATACCCTGAAGACCTGATCATAGGTCATATCTTGGAGTAGTCAGCAGGGGAGCACAGGTCGTATTGCATAAATTCGAGCACATTCAGCTCAGGTGACCAGAGGTCTCCGTACTATTAAGTAATTAAAACTAAATTCGGAGCCTGGAAACTAGCTGAAAGAAGCAAGATCATCCCCTACACGTAACGGAGCATGAGTAGCACCGTCTAACCCCCTAAAGCGGGATAGATGTCCTTAAAGATGTTACCATATCGCTCCACAGGATCAGGACCATTGTCGGCCATTCAAGCCAACTACCCATTAGGTGTCCATCTTTCCATCGTCTTTTGAAGAGTAGAAGCTTCCTCCCATCCAGCCCATAGTTTGCATATGGGGGTGGCAAGAGGGCCATCCCCATGCGTGCCTCTGAGATGGAGAAGCTCATCCACCAAACGAGTAATTGGGGTCTTGGAGAAAGAGAAGCCGCGTCCACTGTAGTGAGTATGCCTTGCAAATGTGTCCCTTCATCTGCCATAATCGGCTTGTCAGCGAAATGGAGCTGCTAAAGTGCTTCCCTTGCCTAGAAAGGTGCCTGGAGATACCAACAATGTAATCCAATTTTCCTCAGGGACATCCGGTGTCTGGGCATAAAGGGGTATTTCGGGAATGAATGTCGAAACAAAAACGCATGATGTTATAAATAAAGGAATATAACAAAACTCAAGGTCCATTAGTCAACAAAATGGAGGCTTTAAACAGTTTGATTTTAATGATTTACAAAAATTATGGCCCCTCTAAAGTATGCAGAGTTATCACCACGATGGACCGCCACTGGAAAATACAAGTCCCATGACCTTTAGTTCTCCGTAAATCCTCCTCTCTCTCTCTCTGCTTTGTCCAGTGATGGTGTAACAGACTGTCCTGCTCTGTTACCATCGGTATGTGTAATGCCATTCAATGCACATTGATCACATAGATCTCACCCATACATGGGCCATACAGGATGCACTGCTAACCAACAAAACTACAGCCAAATAGTGGTGATCACATACCTTCACAGGCAGGTGCTGGACAGGTGATGTGGAACATGTGACCAGCGGCCTATTCTGTCACTGCGTCTGCTTCCGCACGTAGGAAATCAAAGACTTGATTAAAGGGGCCAGTGAAGCATTTAATTCTAATTTAACAGTGAATGTCAGCAGCATTTTTCTGCTAAGGGAAGCAACATTTTAACCACATCTTACGACATGGAAGTACATTACTAAGTCAATGCGGGTGCATGGAGAGGATCACGGGCTTAGACCCTCTCCATAGCTATGAAGACTTTACTGCATATTCAGAAAAGGCTTACCGGTAAACACAGCACCGATCGGATGTTTCCCGCTGATCAAAAAGATGGGACGGCCGCTCCCTGTGACGCATCGGGGAGCAGCGATCCATTCACCATGGTAGCCTCGGGTCATTCGAAGACCCGTGGCTAATTCGGGTTAACCTATCATTACATGTGATATCAGCACATTATAAGTATTAGGAGTAAACCCTGTAGTATTTGGCAGTATATGATAGGATCGTACAGAACAACCTACGACAGTACCCTAAGGAGTCTGAAAAAATAGTAAACATTTTTTAAAAAAGTTTAAAAAAAAAAATTGTCATTAAAAAACCTAAACTCAAATACCCCCCTTTCCCCAGAATGATTAAATTAAATAGTAAAAATCATAAACACAGGAGGTTTGCCGCTCGTCCGAAAATTCCAGATCTAATCAAAATATAATAACGTTTTTCAATGCGTTATCCCGTAAAATGGCAATTTTTTACAATTTTTAAATAAAATAACAATACTATAAAAAGTGATCAAAAGTTACGTCCTAATGAAACATTGTAACGTCAGCGAAAATCCGCAAAAAAAAAACTGCACCTCCCAAAGCTAATACACAAGTTAATTAGGGCCAGAAGATGGCAAAACATTTTGTACAGGAGGTTTTAATTTTTTAAAATGTATGAAAACATATAAAACCTATACAAATTGTATACCGTAATCGTTACCGACCCAAAGAATAAAGTAGACTGTCATTTGCGGGCATACAGGGAAATCCGTAAAATCCAAGCCCACAGAATACGGCACCAAATGCTTAGTTTTTGTTTTTTTAACCAATTTCAATTGCATTGTTTTGGACTTTTTTCCCGCTTCCACAGTACACAGCAGGAATATTAAATACACCATTTTGACCATGTAATTTGTTTACACAGATAATAAGCCATCACACAGCTCTGTCTGGAAAAATAAACTATGTTAGATTTTTGAAGGTGACCGAGTGAAAAATGTAAAGCAAACAAAGAAAAAGGCTGTGCCGTTAAGGGGGTTTAAATCACTAAATTATTTTACAATCTAAGTCTATATTTTTAGTACCTTTTGTATATGAATTATGCTGATTCCTGG
The DNA here is from genome assembly GCA_019512145.1 of Engystomops pustulosus. Lineage (NCBI taxonomy): Eukaryota > Metazoa > Chordata > Amphibia > Anura > Leptodactylidae > Engystomops > Engystomops pustulosus. The sequence continues at coordinate 88,200,672 of CM033646.1, read as the reverse complement.
AATACCCCTTTAAGGCTTTATGTTCCTGTTCTATCAGGCTGTCGTTCAATAGCTTTTTAAAAATGTTATTTATCTAAATTGCAAAAATTTGCAATTTGATCAAGAACAATTGGCAAAAACATCTTTTTTTGTTGTCATTGTCTAAATGACAAATAATTCCTCCGTTATCAGTCTGATTATGGTTTTGATCTTTCTATGCTAACAGAATTTTTCATTCAAAATTGTGAGTATCCATTGGCTGTATTCTGGATAATTCATCACAAACGATTCCACGAATGTATATATGGTAGGGGATAGGTTTTGCTCTTTTGTTTCGTGTCCCCAATATTTACATTTATAATGACACATGGTATGTATAGTAAATTAAATTTTTTTTGTAAATTGTGTTATAAGGAAAAGTGGTTGATTTGGACTTTTACATTTTTATTTATTTATTTTTAAACTTAGTCAGTGGGGGACACTGGCGGATCCAGATGGTGCTCCTATGGGACTGTGTCATCAAGTGCTGCCATTGATTTATGGTGGCCTAAAAGGGGTTGGCACCTTTCTACTAAAATTTAAGTTACTCCTTTCCCGGGGCAGTCACCTTTATGTGATGCCCCAGTGCTTTGTAGTCGTTGCCCAATATTGCCATTGATGGGCAAGCACATACAAAACTAACCTGCCAGCAGTAAATTCCTCCCTATCCGGTCCATAAAATGTTATCCGGTACAGGGGAGACACGTGACCGCATCGTTCCATAGCGATTTCACAGTGCCCAACTTCAGCCGAACCATCCAACCGGTATCGTGTTGCACGTTAGCACTGCTCTGCAAGCACAGTCCACATTGTACCTGACCTCCTCCCCCGTGCAACAGGGGTTGCAGCCTAGTAATGTTCCTGATCCTCCTGTTACTGGCTGTCAGTAGGAAGAGGGATAGACGGCCATTGAGCAGGACACCACACGCAGCTTCCAAACTCAATGTCAGTTATCACACCTTGAGATCTGAGGGCCCGGACTACCGCCCATATTTTTTGATGATCTGCCATGACATCTCCTGCTACAAAGGCTCTGCGCTGCTTCCCCTGGAGAAGAAATCCTGTATAATGCATGGTTGCTGTCTAAATCACAGTAGGGATAATAAATTATAGCCCCCATGTGTTTTGCAGGAGCCACGCAGTAATTCTTTTGTATTGTGCTGCGTTGTACTGGAAACGCAACAGGGGGTGACCGCTAATCCCATTACCAAACAGATTGCCAGTGGACCAGATACACCTTAGCAGGGAATGCGCACCGTGGTCAGGGAGGAATGGGGGGGTTTGTAGGCGCTGCTGGAAAAGGAGCAGATATTGTACGCCCACCTAGCCATCTAGTGAACCATTGGTACTGTATTCAGATATTCTGTAGATAGGTAGCCAACCCTGTATGGTAGATGAGAACTAGTATTTATACGAAAGAGAAGAAAATACTTTTTTTTTTTAGAAACAAATTAAATAAAGCCAAAATCGAATCGCCCATATATGAAACCTGAGCAACTATGAAACCAAGTGTGTTACAAATAAAAATGACAGGTTCTTTATGCCCCCCCCCCCCCCCCCCCCCCCTACTAATGCACATGATCAGCAGTATCTGTGTGCTGGGGACAATGATTAATGAGGACTTCATAGAGTAGATTACTTTACTCGAATGCTACATTAATGCACGTTAGTTGGCCAGGTCTAAGAGCTGACACTGTGAGGGGGTGGAGCCATAGGGAAGGGCGGGGCTGAATGCTGTGACATCACTGTATGCTATTATTTGTACTGTTACCTCAGTACGTGTGTTTTATCCCGTAATGCTGACATTACTGTTTTTATAAAAGGTTACTTCCATCTGGCATTCATGCTTCATTAATTTACCATATATACATTTCTTCATTGCAAGGTCGACAAAAAATTACCTGTTGTAAAGATAATTACCCTAATGTTGCCGTGTGCTTAGAAACATGAATGGAAGCGGTGACCGAACATGTGCTGGAGCCCTGCCCGGCCAATGCATTCAGGGTTCATTACCACAGGAGGGCTGTGGGACTTACTTTTTTCATATGCAAAAAACTATTTGTTCTTTGTGCCATAACGCAAATGCCATGGTCATATCACAAGGACAAACATTTCGTTTCTATTGGACACATGGCTACATTATGGGAAATATCTCAGAGACCTTTTACCCCAGTTAAAAAAAGTTTGTGTGGTTTCTGTCAGGCTGTCAATGCTGTAGAGAAACCCTTTTTTAACTTTATACTGTGACTGCCCTGTGTGTACTATCCATGTACAAGGCAAACAGAGGGTATTAACAGACGGGATGAACAGAGTGCTCTAACAATCACGGATGAAGCACTGAGCGCCGTAGGAGCGCGCCCGCAAATCACGCGGGCACCTATCCCTACTCTTGTACCCCATGGGATCACCCCCTCATGACAGTCTTTCCTAAACTGGGAGTTATAACATTGTACTTGCAGTATCTGTGCACCAGCATATGATAACAAGTAGTTGAGGGGGGGGAAGGAAATGGTGAAGGCCCACTCCTCCTGACCACTGACGGAAGGCCCAAATCGTGTCCCTCTATGTTACCTTGTATCCTGCTCTACTTTCTATTTCTAATGTCGGACGTAGGTTGCATTATTAGCATTACTGCCCTCAGATTCCAGGCTACTAAAGTACTGTAAGGTGAAGTTGCACCCCAACTTTCTTCTGGCATGCAGGGGCAGTAAGGTGTGATGCGGGCCCTGTACCCTGATAGAAGCAGCAATAGCAAAGCACAGGGGAGAGCATGACTGTGCTCTGTGTGCTGCATGAGTTCTGAGTGGGTTGGCCAACAGCAGCATAGCCTGTACTTGTTATAAAGATGGAGCACGGATGTGCTTAGCAATGGCGAAACCTGCTATGTTTTAAAGTCGCTGTTGATACTTTAAACATTACACCACAAACAATAAAGAAAATACATTAATCGAGTATTATTATGTTTTACTATTAGAATTCATCTATATTAAAAAAAATTAGTAAGTTAGTACCAACTAAGGATTGATTAAACTAGTTTAGTTCTAGACTCCTATCATGTTAAATTCCTTCCGGGGAATGTTTCATATGGCTGACTTGTCAAAGGGATTTCTCATCACCTCAAGTGCAGTCATCTACCAATTAAGCCCGGTGTCAAGTTAAGGTGTTAATGTGTTCCCTACAGGAACTTGTATGACAGTATCAGTGAAATGAGCATTTAAAAATCCCAAGAGGACGATGAAATGACCCTCACAACAACTTCTTCAAGATGACCGAGAGGGCTGGCTTCTAAATTGGGTAAGCTCCTGTCACATGTAAAAGTGCAATGAAACATTTATCTCAATTCCTTTCGGCTATTCTGACGTCCCTCTGCTTCTTTGCCATCCGTCACATCCTCTGGAGCCCATTTAACATAAATCTGATTGAGTTACAGACGTCTAAGCAAATTTTGTACTTTCAGACAACAGATTCATATGCAATAAATGACAAAGATTAAAACTAGTCTGCTTCAGTAATCATTCTCAAAAAATGTGGGCCAGAAGTATGAAAAATATATGTAAATTAATGACAATAGAAGCAGCGAAGCAGGAGAGTAGAATTGGTTTAAACTTTTTTGCTTCACAGCTTAAGGTACATTCACACGACCATAGGGGACGTATATATACTGACTCCGATATACATCCCCCGTAGGCTGGCAAGGGTGCACGGGAATGGTACGGTTGCAGCACACATGCAGTACGTACCTCGCCCGTACCGGGGGAAAGAGGGACATCTATATGCCGCTGCCACCCTATTATTATTCTATGGTGAGGGCATAAGAGAGAGCAGCGCTCCACCCCTCCTCCCCCCATGTGCCGACGTGTGATTGGTAGCATAAATGTCATATGTCAGCTTTACTTTTTCTTAACTTGTAAGAAAACATGAAGATTATTTGGTATAGACCCAAATTAGATAGTATTAGACTTCCAGGTTTCCAATCTATATATATAATATGTCTATTCTATTCTGGGGGAAAAACATTTCTAGCTTTTATGGGACAATACAACCAGCGTTTTTGTGGACACCAAAAACCTTGCCTGGAAATGTCTGAATTTGTTTATGGCTCCTGAGTCAAGGCTTTGTTCAAGGTGTCTTGCTAATACTGAATGCACACAAAATGCTCTGTGGCTAGAGGATGTGTATGAACTCGATTTCTACCCCTTTTGTTTATGTAACTTATTTTTTCCCATTTTCTTTCTCCTCACTTGCCGCCGGCCTGCCCTCTCCTACCCTCTTGTATTCCTCATTATTTGATCTTGCCCCACTTTTTTTATTATTATATATTCTATACCTTGTGTGTTCGGCCGTGATGACCACTTGCTCTCGTCTATTCAATAACTTTTCAGGGAGGGTAGGGTACGAGTCAGGCATTTCTCTTCCATCATAATAGTTGTATGTGTAGGAAAACTGGTGCGCAAGCAATCACTGCACAAAGGATTACTTTTTTATTTTATTAATTTCTCTAGCAGGGGTATATTGTTTAATCTAAGCCGTAAAATAGAGCAAGCCTCGTCAATTTTATTGCCTTTCATTGTATGCATTGTTTTTTGATTAGTATGCATGTAAGAGCAAAGGTGAATAATACCAAATAAGGGGAGAGAGAATTATGTTCTTGGCGACCGCAGGGGCGTGGAAAGGAGAGGGAGAAAAAAAGGGGAGGCGGTTGTAGCGGGTGTTCTCCACGTGGGAACGCTGGCACACCAGTTTGGCTCGTGCGGCGGCCCCGGAAGTGGAAACGGAAAGGGAAACTCCTTTGGAAAAACGGATAGCGTCGGGGGCTCGGGGGGACGGACAAAAGGGATGTCCGGGGTGGGTCGGTGTGTATTGGGCATCTGGCGGTGGAACATGGTTGCTGTTTTCCCGTTGTTTTTTTTTTTTTTTTGGCACCACTTCATGCTCTACAGCACTCCTAGGTTTTTACCAGTACCCATAATTACATGGGCAACAACCATTCTAAAAATCCTTGCACGAAGTGGCTTCTATACTGAACAAGGTTCTCTCTGCATTGAATATCTCACCTTCCTAGGATTGACCATTGATGCCAAGTAGAATCTGGTGTGATTATGCAGAAACCTTTCAGTAATGGTAGGTCCCCTGTGAAAGACATGGTGTTGCTTAGGACAGGAATTATTTTTATAACTGATATCATGTAGCTGTCCCAATACATTGTATTAGCCATGATTGCAGGAAATATTAGGGCTTAGATTGTTGGATGACTCCTTCTAGGATTTTCAAATCTGCTTTATATCGACTATTTGTAAAAAACTCCATATATTAAATCCTTCTCCACAACAAATACTTAAAATAGTTCACACTCATTTCATGATGCATTAGTTTGTCTACGATCAACAACACTTGTGGCTCTTGTTCTTGTACCTCCATCGTTTATGACTGTTCACTTCACATGTTGTGTCTGTGGCTTTTTTTAGATGCTGATTTTGGTAATATGTATTGTGTTACATGCAGCTCTCCTTTTAAATATACTCTATAATTCTTCTTATTATCCCCCTCCCCACATATCAACCTCTACAGGTGGCCGGGTAGGTCGGTAGGTAAAAACGTGGAAAGGCGGCTGGTTCATCTAAATGACAACTGCTTGTATTATTTGAATTACCACTGTAAGTAATTTTTAGCGGGGGGTTTTTCTTTTTTTTTCTTATGTGGCAAAAACTCTTTAAATAAACTTTATACTGTTGTGCTACTACTAGGATAAAGAGCCAAGAGGCATCATCCCACTGGAGAACCTCAGATTCGTGAAAGTCGAAGATCCTCGGAACACCGGGGGTTATGATACCTGTGAGGGCAGTTTTTAAATCATATTAGAATTTGTAGCTCATCTATCTTTTTTTTTTTTTCCTCAAATCTCAAGAATTGGCTTTGAACTCTATTATACGAAACAAAGACAACTAATTAAAGCTTGTAAAACAGAGGCGGATGGGGAGAGTCGTAGAAGGCAAACAAACGTTTATAGAATTTTGCCCCAACTCAGAAGAGAAGGAAGAAGGGATTAAATCTATACAGGAAGGGGCTCGCTTTTTTAATGAATGTTTTGTCCTACTAAAAGGCCGAGCTCATTCATGTAAGGGTATGTTCCGAGTCTTTTCCAAAACATTATGTGGCCTGGAGGGAGCTTGTTAATTATAAACCTACTCATGCCAGTGCCCAGTTGGTTTACAGGAGCATGGAAACTTGTGCAGTTCCGTGTCTTAGGAAACAAACGAAAGGACGGGACAAAAGAAGACAAGGCGGGGAAGAGGGAGGGACTGCCGAGTAAGTACAGTTTTTTTTTTGTTTTTGTTTTGTTAAGCATCCCCTCAGGCAACATAGAAGAGAAGTTTTAAAAAGTCTTGGAGAAACCATTTAACAATGTTTAGGAGGCCGACACTAAGCCAAAAAAAACCCCTACTGTAAGTAAGTGGTATTGGCTGTCCTGTCCACTCCCCCTTCCTCAGAATATACTCATAAAGAGAAAATAGTGTGGTTTCTGAAGATGAAGTGAGTACTCGTATCAAGTAGTAACTCTTCATCAATAAGAAGCGGCGGTTCTATTAATAGTAATTCCCTTTTTTGGCAATCTGGGCCCACTTTGTTCTTTACATAATCCCATCGCGGCAGAAAAGTTTGGGTCATCCTTGGGGGAGGCATAAGGAAATTATCCACAAAATGAATACCATTTTGTTAGGCTACGAATCGGGTTGGCATTGTGTTTTTCCATCCCCTCCCTCTCTTTCGGTACAGTGGGCAGTAATACAGGAACATTCGTGAAAAAAGGGGACCTTTATGATGGCTTTTTGGTAAGGCCCTATTAAAAAAAAGGCCCCAGTACTTAAAGGGGGTTATGCCCAGTTTTAAAAATACTGAGGGCCGGGCGGTAGTACACCCGGGTCTGTGTTAACACCCACCTGTCAAAGCAATTCCGCAGAATGGGACCGCTGCTATTGGTCCATTGCGGTTTGACTGGGGAGTGTAGGCTATCCATGACTGCTGCTCTACCGTTCCAGACCGCTGCCTGTAAAGTGAGACCGGGACCCCTCCGTTCCTGGCACTGATGCGTAACTAGTGGTTCTGTATAGAAATGGCTGAATTCAGACACTGGAACCAATAGCAGCGGCCATTGTCAGCTGAAAACTTCACCTGGCTTGCCATCCTGTCCCAAACTGACCTCCCCCCTCCTGGACACTGTCAGTACTGACAGAGGAGTTCTAGTCCGTATGGTGCCAGTAATTAAACCACTCACAAGGGACTTTTATTAGAACATCTAGGTCATGTAGGCTTAAACTCCTGAAAGTCTTTTGATACCGAACTAAGGATTATGTTCAAAGGAAACTATCATTTGATTTGAGGTATTATGAAGCAACACATACCTTGAAAAGGAGGCTGTTGTAGCTGCATTGATGCCAGTATCATATCTTGGTTAATCCCTGAGATGATGGTTTTGCTGAAAAAACCAATTATAACTTCGGGACCTGGGGAAAAGCTTGGACAGCATGGCTGCCAAGATAAACACATTACCACTTGGGAGTTTGGAATTTAGAATGGTTGTAAGTCAAGCCGATAAGCATGACAAGTCAAGCACTGAATCAACCTGAAGCTGGATCATTATACACAGAGATGGGGAATGGTGCTGCAGCATTGCTTATTCTGTCTGGCAGAGAGAAAGGATTGCATAATCTGCTGCAGAAGGGCTCTGGTGGTTGTTACCAGAGTGTGTCACTTCTGCAGCTTCACAGGTTGTTTTTATAGTGAGCCTGTGAAGCTGCAGGCCGGAGTGTGGCTCTGTTAACACTCCCGGAACCTTTAGGGTCATAAAAACTTGATTTTAGATGGAAGGAGGCCCTGGTTAACAATGGTAGTATACGAGTTTCACTGTTTTATAGCCTTGATTTTGATGAAGATTTTCTTTTTAAACTGAACCTGTCATATATTTGTACCCCACTAAAACAAGCAACAACATCAGGTAGGACTATGAAAATGTCCTTTCCAGCATCCCTTCCAGAAATTCACCTGTTGGCCTAAAGCAGTGATGGCGAACCTTTTAGAGGACTGAGTGCCCAAACTACAACCAGGACCCACTTATTAGCGAAAAAGTGCACAAGAAATTTAATTTGGATTTAGACTTCCTTCTCTGTCACAGCGTTCATTGCTATCAGCACATGAGGACACCATAAAGCAGAAAATAGAAGAAAATTGTATGATCATTGTAGTTCCCTCAGGTCCATAAAAGGGGAAACCAGGAACAGAAGAACAATGATAATCCATATCTGTCCTCACCTTCCCACTCCTCAGTAGTCCCAGGTAGCACTGTCACTTTAAAATAGCCTCTGTGCACAGAACGTCTGGGCTGCCTGGGTGCAGGAAAGATACCTGAGTTATCTCTGGTGATGGCCTGAGTGCCACAGAAAAAGGCTCTGAAGCTGGCCACAGGTTAGCCACCACTGGCCTTAAAGTATTTCATCATAAATCATATGAAAATAAGCAGGAGAAAATCTCTTTGCCATAGGCTGTGAGTCCATCTTATACCTTTACATTCAGCTAGAACCACGGTTTGGTATCGGATTAAATGAGAGAATTCGATCTTTAACCTGTACAGGTGATCTTCAATTATGGGTAGATAACATTCATAGGAATTGAAACCATAAATACATAGGTGGAGATTGGAATTTATCTATAGTGTATGTAGTTTCTGGTGTATAATTTTCACACATTTTTGCAAGGAACATTTTAAAAAGAACTCAAAAGGAATCACACAAAACTACACCACGTAGGAGGCGGGTATGTGGGTCCTTCGCATACATCTGGTGCATGGAGTGTGTATGTTGATAGGATAGTAGCCTTGAAATATTTAAATATTATTAAGCACCATAAAATATATAACTAAACAGGAAGGGGATAGAGTGATCTCTCTATCTATGTACAAGGACGAGACGGCGCAAAAAATAGAGGGACATCATGAGATCTAACGCATGATGATTCAATATGGACAGAATGCAGATTCATAAGGAGGAATTATTAGGTACATGCCGTATATAGCATAGAGCATGGCAGAGGGTATGGGTGGGTGCCCTGGGCCTTCGCTCCACAGGCCCACCATATCCCGGCCCATATGAAATCTGCAAAAATACTTGATTGATGGGGCAGCAAAGTAGTCGGTTGTTGTTGCTCAGGTAGACACATGGACACAGGATTGTGGTTGTGTTTGGTTGTAGAATTAATGCCAGTATTTGTTGAACATAGCCGTGCGTTGTAGGGCTGTGGGAGTCATAGCTGCAGTTGGTAGTGTTGGGCTGTCAGTGTTGGTGCAGTATGAGTTGGAGACAGCACGGCTGTGCCAGCTGTAGGCTTGTTGCAGGCATGGAAGGGGACGCTAGGGTTGGTGCTTTGCAAAGCCTGTGTCCTGAATATGGGAAGGTCAGTAGCTCCTGCATAATTTCATGGTTATTGCGGCATTTGTACTCTGTAAGCAGCTGCATGTTGCTGGTTTACAAATCGCAGTCAGGTCTGTGTGAAATTTTTACCACAGGTTAAAACATTTTAATTTCAATTGCCTTTTATCCGCCGTTCTCCATGTTTTTATGTGTCTCAGTCTTGCACACAAGTTTATGTTTCGGTACAGCAAATTTCCTGTGCAAAAACTCCCCAAAACGTCAGATTGTGCTGCGTGCGGCTGTCCGATTCATACAGAGGCCGACAAGCTGATACCGCATGGAAGGATGATAACAATCCGCATAAACCGGACTATAAATCAGACTGTCAGAAACCACATACACGTCTGCATAAAACCACTGCGCTAAAGATAAATCTCCCTCATAGTGTGCATGTGGTTAATCCCAGCTCACAGAAACCACAGGTGTATACAATTGGAGAGGAGACTCTCCCTTTATTAGACCATTATTAGAACCAGTACCGTAATAATAAAACCAAATTATATGTGATCTGAAATGGCACCACACTTCAAGCACTCTCAGCCAGGACTCCTCCGTCAGAGGCTGGAAGGAGAGCATGTTCTAGTACATGCGTTCGGATAAATATGAGTATTTTTTTTCAAAGCTAGCTAGAGGTACAGAAAGTGAAAGAAATATCTGTGCGATCTGATATGCAATGTTGTCCATCTGATTCTTGTCACATTATATATTTAGTATATTGAAATCGGCTCTAATGTGGTTAACATTGCCATCTCTTTGTAGAGGCTGCAGTGAGTGTGGACCCCTTCTATGAAAGCTAGCTGCCAGGAAGAGAAAAGGATCTCTGTCAGAAAAAAACAGCAGCAGATGCAGCAACAGCAACAAGAGCAGCCCTAAAGACTTTGGTATCTGGGACAAGAACTTCCTCTGGCTTATACCACTTATGAGCACTCCATGCCATGGCTGGCGTTCGGATTGCACGCCTGCTCCATGGGTAGGCGTACAATGGAATCAAAGACTTGTTTGCAATGGATGCCTAGTGTATTTACAGAGCATAGCCTGAAGATGATCTAGCCTCCGTCATTTCAAGCCTGTTCGAGTGTTTATAGAGTACAGCTGTATCAGGACTTTTGGATTTTGACTCCTTTTCCATTCTTATAATAAAAAAAAAAAGTTAATTTAACTCTAAACTTATTAGACAAAAAAGTGATGTGAAAAAGTGCATGAAAAAGCAATATGATCACAACTTTTCCATGCCATAGCACAGGCATTACATTTTATCCTAAAACTTACATTATATTTACTATATTCTGTCAAGCTAGTCCTCCTGGTTGGTGATACTGGCCCATATGAGAGCGGTTGGGGGTTGTTATGGGGGGAATTTGTTTAGGGAAAAAAATTGTTTCAGCACCAAAAAAATTAGTTGCATATTATTTAGTTTGTCATTTAATGTGTACCTAAAAATTAAAAGGCTACTGCCAACCCAAACTGGTGACCTGTTTCGAGCAAAAAAAATGATAGCATGCCCTTCATCTTTGGGTTTTTTTCCCACAGATTTTGCAAGGCTGGGTGGCTCATATTAAAACTAGGTAGGCATTAATCTTTTAATGAAAACCAAGCAGACCCTTATGGAAAAGCATATGAGTTTGTGGTTTATATTTAGTCCATTTCTGTTGTGTGGCAGCTGAAGAAAAAAAAGATAAGTTAAGAGTAAAATTCAGAAGCCGGTTTGAGCGGGACAAACGCTGTGGCACTGAAGGAGGAGAGAAGGTGGTGATCCATCCCCCCTCCAAAGAGAAAAGCACAGACACAGCCGCACACACTGAGAAAGATAGGCATGCTCTATCTTTTCCTGTGTACGGTGCGGAAAAGTGCAATACATGTGAGGCACCGTTAATTCCGCTGGGCCGCAATTGCGTTATTAGGACCTTTTATCCCATTGAATGTACCCTTAAGCCGTAGGAGAAGGACAAAAACTACCCAAGTCAATGGATGTGTGATGGCTTTCTTTTTAAAACCCACAGCAGATAATATATGCGCTAAAATTAAAGATACTAAACTTTGAACAACATGCATAGAAAAATAGTGCAGATGGTAAGAGAAATCCATTTACTGTTTTATAAAAGAGGAATCTCAGCACAATCAAGGCAAAATAATGATAACTACCCTGCCTTTGTATTGTGTACCAAAAAGGGAGAAAAGACAGCTCAGATTACAATGCTGGATGAAGTGCAAAGAAGTAGAAGAAAGGAGCAAAAACATGAGACCTAGAAAATGATTTTTTAAAGGGGTTTCCACTTTTGAACATTGTATATCTCAAATACTCAATTTTGCAGGTATACATTCGTAGTAATTCCTCATAGATGATGGCAAGCACAAATCTAGAAAACTAACCAGCAAGGTCATGTGATGTCAAAACAGATACACGGCTCGTTATAACACACAGCTTGATTATTGTCTGTGATATAACACAGCTGTGCATTCTGTGAGATCACTTGACCAGGCAAACAGATTTAAGTCTGGTATGATGATGAGGTAAAATACAGGAGGCTTCCCTATTATATAAAGAGAAAAGACAGCGTAGAACTATCAATAGATACTTTTGGTAAATACCTAATATTTGCACTCCCAACTTACATTACAAAAAAAAATAGGAGAAGTGCCAACCCTTTAAAACCATTGCAAAAGTTAACTATTATCACCCGGGGCTAAGTTTTCCAAATATAAACCAAGGACCCTTAGTATCCTTCTTTAGTCAAAGGTCTCTGTGTTTATGGACTAATAGATGCCATTGGCAGAAAAATTTCATTCTTGACGTTGTATTGTTGCAATGTGACTTTAATTGATCTGTATAGAGGTTGTCAAACAAAGTCTGCAATAATTACACAGAACAAACAACGTTTGCAGCCATTTTAGGCACTGATGGAAGCCATTTTTCCATATTTTCCCGTCGTGAAACCTCTACAAATTTCATACATACTGGTTGCTATGCTTTTCTAAGTAGCTGCACCAGTTTTTAGTGCCCAAGATTTAATTCTCAAAGGAAACGGAAGGTCCTTTAGTGGGTTAGTACATTTTACAGCAGATTGAAGCCACTTGTGCACCCTCTTGTGCCACGATGTCGATAGGGTCCGGAAAAAACTACAGTGGATAAAAGGTGCCGTCTCATAATAACACGACAGTGCATGATTTATCATGATCATGCAACGATCCAAAAAAATGGGGCAAAAAGGTTTTTTGGATATGTTTAGGGGGGCATTAACAATGTGTTCAGTTGTAATGTAACAGTTTGGCAGGTTGTTTAAATGTTGGCCAAATGGGGCTGTACACTGTCCTGTGCTCCTCTGCACTTGTGATGTATGTCGGTCAAAAAAGCTGTGAAAATTAATTCAGGGACGGAATACCCTCATCTTGAAAGGGGTAGAATTAGAATTTGGGAGTATTGAATTGGTATTGTGTTTGTTTGTAAGTTTTTTTCTTATTTAATATTTCATACACAAATATGTTAATAAAAATAGTAGTAGAGACGTTTTGTGTCTGGCTCACTTTTTTTATTTCTAAAACATTAACTATGTATTGTGCTTTTGACACACATTCCTCATGGAACTGTGCTGCTGTTCCACAGGAGCACCCCAATATGCATTCCACAGCATCCGCTAATCTGTGGGTTACTTGTGTGTACCTATGGCACTGCCGGGTGACAGATTTCAGCCTTTGCAATATAATAAGGCCTATTAAGACCTATAAACTGGAGAAGAAAGTATTCTTAGCGCTGTATTATGATTAATGTAGACTGGCATTTGAATGCATTACACACCATTGGGATGAGGCAACGCATTGCCTATTTGAACTAACGATATGCATTCCGGGTCTGTGGACTGCCTCCGGTTTTGGACGTGACTGAATGCTGAGTTGTTGTACCTGTGTAAGCTTACGTGGGCATCTAAGCCCTGAGGAAGGTTCCGTGAGGGAGATGATACATGTGAGATGATTACACCTCCCATTTTGAGAATGTCCACCGAATGCCTATTCCTACTTCTGACTATGCTTCTATAATCCTGAGACTTGTTCTGATTAAACATGCAATACTCTTACTATACTTTTTTGTTTCATGCAGGGTTTAGGGGTTGTGAATAGACCACTTTTTTTTTTTTTTTTGTGTTGTTGCTATAACTTTTCATGAAAATGAATTTTAGTGGACATTGGTGGCTTATAATCCAAAACTGTGAGTTGTAGGGTCTATACCAACTTTGGTATTGTTTTTTAATTAATTTTATGTGTCTCATGAATGCATTGTGCTTTGTTGCATATTGTTTGGTGATAGATGTAATCTGTAGGATTTTGGGTTATTCATGGCCCCATCTTTAACCCCTTTTTAGTTTTGCATCTTTATTTTTAACTCCCCCCCCACCTTCAAAAATTTATAACTTTTTTTTTTTTTCCATTGTAGAGAGCTGGGTGAGGTTGTTTTCGCCCCAATCTCGCGGATACCAAATTATTATAGGTTTTATAATGTTTTCATACATTTAAAAAATTAAACCTGTACAAAAAAAATACATTTTTGCCGTCTTTCTTTGGTGCGCTAATAACTTTTCAAATTTGGTATTACAGAGCTGTGGGTGTGTCCATTTTTTGTGATTTGATTGAAGTTTTCAATGCTTTTATTTGCAGGATGTAAGACCTTTTTAATCACTTTTAATTGAATTTTTATATTTTTCAAAATGGCAAAAATGGCCATTTGCACTTTGGGACGCTATTCTGTTACAGTGGTAAAAACGCAGTGAAAAAAACAGATTTGATCGGTGCGTTTTCGAACGTGTGTTATGATTTTTACTGTTTCTATAACTTTAGGGAAAGGCGGGTGATTTACATTAGGTTTTTTAATGTAATTTTTTAATATTTACTATTTGTCAGACTCCTTTAGGGTAACTTTAACCTAGATTGTTTGATCCTACCATAACTGCACACCATTCTATTACAATGTGCGTAGTCGCACATTGTACTAGAGCATCGGATCTTTGTGGTGATCCGAGGGCTGTCATGGAACGGACGCCGCATCCCCGAGGACTCACGATCGTAATGCCGCTGGCGCTTTCACCAGGTGGCGATCAAAGGTTAACAACTGTGAGCACTCTAATACTCCCCTGACGCAATTATAAAATGTACAGGTTGTCTTAGTGCCGGCATTGCGCTATGTTCTTAAATGTCCTCAGGATAAACCAAAATACACACATTTCGCTATTTCACTGTTATTAACAAAAAATGCAGCATTTCACAGATATAAGTACAACCTGTATCGATCAGTCTACTGTTACACTTTGTCAGTGCTCTTCGACCACAAACCTTTAACTTCTGATTTGGGGGGGTTGGGCCGCCATCTTGGATTCTGTGTGAGGCTTGTGCTTGCTGAGTTTGGGTCTTTCTGTTGAGACTGTAGCTAAACCCCCCTGTACGGAGAGCTCCACACTGACAATACACTGATTTGCCCAGCGCATCGTGAGCAGAGCGCAGCTTACAAAGGAACAGAGATAAAGGATTGGGGAAGGAGGAGGCACATATCTGTGAGAACGCGATTGTCGAGCGGGGCAGTGTAAAGTCTGACAGTCTCGGGCTTATCGGTTTTCCGGTTTAAGGAGGAGGTGGTCTTTATGCCTCCCCCCGGCATTCATTGGTTTTACTAATGCTGGGTTGTTTTTCTGTTGTGATGACAGAAAGTAGACGGGTCCATGTTTTCATCTTATTCTATATTGGTGTTTCTTCCCCTGGTGTAGCAAATGTTAGGTGGAAGGTTCAAGTTGCTGCTCTACAAAATTGATCTAAGAGGAAGATGCCAGGGGGGCGTAGCACGTGGCCGACCTGGAGGATGCATGAGCTTCCTTGGCCTACTATTCTCGCATTTATGGTTTCTCCCCCCTAACCTACAATGGAGTTGGTTTTATAAAATTTCACCTTATTTTTTCATCAATGTGAAATGCATGAACATTGTTAAACACAGTTAGAAAGGTTTTCGTTTGTTTTTGACGGGGGTTGTGGAACCTTGACACGCAATACTAAATAACTTTAATACGTGCAGCATTGGCCAGACCCCTCTGTCAGCTACCGAGGAGGCCGATACGATGATTCCAGGGCAACCCCTTACAGAAGTGAGCAGAGCGCAGCCCGGATGCAAGGTCCCCCCTTGCTGCAGGCACACCTGGCCAGCCAGAGGGGACTGAGAGTAAATTAGCGCAGCCTTCTGGCTCGTGCGAATCGAAAACGTTTCTACTGGCCTAAGGTTCTTCACATGCGGTCCCATTTCTCTGATCTCATTAGCACGATCCTGTATGTGAGTCCAGCTGTTTACTTACAATCCTGGATCGATAGGGAAGGATCCCCCTTATGTATGCATCCTCCAGCTGCAGTGCTGCAGATCGCAATCATGAGGGTTACGGCACTGCTCCGAGTAGCGAAGAACTGGCCCGGTAGGGCCAGGTGCGCCCCACTTTCTGCCCTGCTAGCCCTCAAGTCGTGGAAGGACTCCATAACAGAGCCCTAGGGCCAAACAGAGCTTGCGGGTTTTCGGTGTGACTTTGGCGCGTAGGCAAGCCATGGTGGGCCCGGGTTATCCGCCCTCTCTACATAATTCGCCCTCCCAATGATGATGGTCGGAAAAGCGGAAGTTGTTCTCTGGGGTAGATGCCGACTTCCAAAGAGGTTGAGGACTATAGTTAAGTGATCTAAAACAAGCAGATGGTATAATGTCCCCTCATGCATGCGTCCCCTCATGGTATAATGTCCCCTCATGCATGCGTCCCCTCATGGTATAATGTCCCCTCATCATAACCAGGGTCCCCAGAATCCACTAAAATGGCCAGCAGTACAGGGGTTTGAGGACCCCTGGTGTAAACGTACCACAAGGCTATGGATGGCTGAGACTGCAGGTTTATCATCATGTTTGCTACTGTATGCTTCCCTCTTGCTAAGGTGTTCATGATAACCAATGCAAGTAAACATCATCAAAACGTTCTCTTTTTGTTGATTTTGAGGTCTTCTTTGAGTGATAAACATTTTCCTGTTCTCTGTTTTATTTATACTTTTGGAAGTCCTTAAAGAGTATTCTGCTCCCATATTCTGCATGTGTATCCCATTGGTCACTCCGCAGACTAACAAAATAGAACAAAACCTGGCCCTCCATTAGCATGGTTAGCGATACATTACATCTTTTATACATTGGGTATAGTTGGGTATATTTTGACTGTGGGTGAAATGTATTGGGAAAGTTCACACTGCAGTGATATTATATTGTGAAAGTAAGGACATCTACCAACATAAGTCAGGTGTTCTTAAGTAGGGGACTGCTTGTACACTGACATACAAGGGTGTGCCCCTTCTGGCAGGATCTGCTTTTCTTTAAAGGGAACCTGTCACCAGGAGACCCATTTTTTAGCACTCCCCCAGTCCCCATAGAGCAAAGTACTTAAACTGCCAAAGTGTTTTTGTATAAAAAAATTGGTTTTACAGAAAAAAAGATGTTATATTGTAACTTTCATTAGCATGTGCTGTGTGACTAGGCAGTTGCCCAAAGGGAGGGGCTGGAAAGGAGCAGTGCCCCCCCCCCTTGGGGAACAGCTACCTGACCTTTTCAAATATATGAAAACACCCATCACTTGGCTTAGCAACGCCCCCTGCTCCTCTACAGCCAATCCCGAGTGAGGGGAGTTATTCATATATTTGAAAAGAGCGTTGTGATTTAGTAGAGGGAAATCTCTCGGATTGTAGATTCTGGGGAGTTCCTCTTTATATGAGATTAAGCTCGTGCAGCCAATACAAGAGATTCTCGCACTGAAGAGTGGATTGTTAAATTGATTTTAAGCCCACATGGATGTCTCCCAGATTTTTTCAGCAGAGAATCAATTTCTGTCATGGGTCTTAAGCTGCGCTGCGTCCTCAAACGGAAGGTCTGTCTTCCTTACTATTTTAGTAACCTGAACGCCACTTTAGGACAGGAATACCATTAATTTAGAAGTCTTCAGGGCTAAAAAGACTAAATCTTTCCTAAAGTTTTGATTAAGGATCCTTTTTTCCGGTTCCTTCCATTCTTCAGACACATTCTTGAGAGTGTCTTTAAGGGAACACCCGCTGGCGCTTTGTTTTAACCCCAAACAGCCGTCCTCTTAGATTGGGGTACGACCACATTCACTCATTTCTAAGTCTGTCTGCTGGCCTCAGAAAATATCCCAATTCGTATATTGAGGACCTGTTTTATCCGATTTCTCGGGTAGTTCGGCCTGGCTAGCATTATCCCCCTTCTCATCCTTGCCTTTCCCCGTAGACCCCAGGTCTTTTTTCTAAAAGGCAAATATAGGAGACTAGTACCCACTAACTTGAATCACAGTGGCAATATCCCCTGCATAGCCCCACTAGGATACTGGAGGTGCAGGAAGATTGGGTGAACTTATCAGTCTTTGTAGCCAGCAGACAGAAGATTTAGACGCAGAAAATGGAGCCGTTGTCAATAAACAATAGACCTCAGCTCATAGTGAGATACCTGCCTTTAAATACCTTAATGGGGAGCCAATCCCCTTAGAAGTGGCTGTGGGCCGGTCCAAGGCTCCCAGTGATGCTTTCTGTGCGGGTCTTTTCGCGTCACTTCGGTCGCGGCCGGGAGTCGTCACAGACTAAGGCGGGGAAATGTAGTTTTCTACGGCGCTGCGCGCGTGTTAATCGGTTACTGCAGCGCGGCCGGGGCCAGTCAAACCGGACCCTGGACGGATAAAAGGAGGAACCTGGATCGACCGAGGCCGGGGCCTCCGTGGACGGCATCACCGAAGTAACGCTCGTCCCACCCCCCCTGGAGGAGAAGCGGGCACCTCTCTTTGACCTGCCTACGTAGGGACAGGAAAGAACACTGGTGGGAGGATCGGGGAGGGGTGGTATAACCGCTCTTCTTTCCTTCCTACAGAGGTCAAGGGGCATCCTCAAGGTGGGCCGTCATGGGGGATACGAACGTGGTAAAACTGGTGATTTTTCCAAAAGCACCACACTGAGCATGGTTTGTGCATATTTTGCAGATCATCGGTAAAGAAAGTATGGATTTTTGTTGCCAATAAAACCACACAAACCCACGGTCGGGCGGTGAGGTGCTGTTTTGAAAGCAAGCAGCCATGTTTTTCAAACCGGAGAACCCATTAAGGACTGTTGCGTACAAGCCAAGGGGAAGGACGCAAGCTATGGCATTGAGGTTACTTTGGGATGCGCTGCTAGTTTGTGAGGAAGGTATTATCTGTGCTGTCGGCCAGGGTTGAGGTTACTTATGGGCTACGCTGCCGACAAGGGTTAGGCTTAGTCATGGGCTATGTGCTATAATCAAGGGCTATCTGCCGCCAACTGTAAGACAAGTTAAGGATATCTGCCAGCAGAGTGAGGAAAGTTATGGACTATGCTTACAGCCGGGTGAGGAAGTTATGGGCTATGCTTACAGCCAGGGT
Source organism: Engystomops pustulosus (assembly GCA_019512145.1). NCBI lineage: Eukaryota > Metazoa > Chordata > Amphibia > Anura > Leptodactylidae > Engystomops > Engystomops pustulosus. The sequence continues at coordinate 88,181,750 of CM033646.1, read as the reverse complement.
GAGGCAAGTTATGGGCTTATGCTTACAGCCAGGGTGAGGCAACGTGGGGATGCTTACCAGCCAGGGTGAGGAAAGTGTGGGCTATGCGCTACAGCCAGCGGTGGAGGCAAGTTGGGGTATGCTTACAGCCAGAGTGAGGCAAAGTCAAGTTATGGCGATGATTACAGACAGGGTGAAGCAAGTAGGGCTATCTTACAGCCAGGGTGAGGAAAGTTGATGGGCTATGGCTTACAGGCAGGGTGAGGCACGTTATGGGCTCTGCTGCGAGCAAGGGTGATATATAAGGGATATGCTGCCAGCCCAATGTAGGCTGCGGTCACACGATCCGATAAGCGTCCGTCATACGCGACAATAGCGCACAGGGGGCGGTCGACTCGGACCGAACGCACATGTGTTAACAGGGAACGCATTACGATCGGCTTATCAATCGCATGGCGTTTCGTGTTAAGAGGTGCGGTCGGCGAGGACCGCCCTGTGCGCTAGAGTCGCGTTATGAACGGCGCTAGCGGATCGTGTGCCGCGGCCTCAGACAAGTTAAGGGATCTAATATATGCCATGCCACAGGTGAGGAAAGTTATGGACTATGCTTATAGCAAGGGTGAGGAAAGTTAGGGACTATGCATTATAGCCAGTGAGAAAGTTTGGCTCTGGCTACAAGCCAGGGGGAGCAAGTTATGGGCTACGCTTACAGGCAGGGTGAGGAAAGTTATGGGCTATGCTTACAGCAGGGTGAGGAAAGTTATGGCTATTGCTTACAGCAGGGTGAGGAAAGTTATGGACTAGCTTACGCCAGGGTGAGGAAAGTATGGGCTATGATTACAGGAAGGTGAGGGCAAGTTGTGGCTATGCTTACAGCCAGGGTGAGGAAAGTTGTGGGCTTGCTTACAGCCAGGGTGAGGCAAGTTGTGGCTATTTTACGCGGGTGAGGCAAGTTGTGGGCTATGCTTACAGCCAGGGGTGAGAAGTGTGGGCTATGCTTAAAGACAGGGTGAGGCAAGTTATGGGATATGATTCCAGCCAGGGTGAGGAAGTTATTGGGATATGCTTACAGCCAGGGTTGAGGCAAGATGGGCTATATCAGCTTGGTGAGCCAAGTATGGGCTTGCTACAGCCAGGGATGACGAAACTTAACAGAGCTAAGCTGCCAGCAAAGTGGAAGCTGTCATTGGCTAGGGCGGGAAAGGTGAAGTCAGTTATGGCGTTATGCTGCCAGCCAAGAGTGAGGGGTTGAAGCACACGACCGGTATTGCAGACATTGGCACTTATGATCAATTCCATCAGCATTTCTGTCAGGATCTCGTGGTGTACCCACTTGTTCACTATCATTGGCCTTAGAAAACCTACTTTCGGCTGGCAGTACAATTTCTACTGGTCAATCAAGATTTTCCCACTCAGTCCGTTCTCCGCCTCCAGTACATAAGCGAGTCTAGGATGGTGAAATGTAAGTCATTCAAAAATAAATGGGACATCCTCGAGACAAAGAGGCGCTATCCCGACCAAAAAAAAATCTTTCGACCCCGGAAATATAACCCCCACGGAGTGATTTGGTGGCTGTGTGTTGGTTGTCAAAGTGGGGCCGGTGAATGCTCGGTGGGCACGGGTGGAGTTCGGGGTGAGCATGCGAGTAGTAGGGGTGGTCTTCCCGATGAAGGCGCGCTGCCTGTAGACGGTGTGTCTAGGGGGCGCTTGTATATTCTCGGCCAGACTGGGGCCGTTGTGACCGTGAGGCGTGTTTCCGGTCAAGCGGAATTTGCACAGCTGCCCCTGAACATGGTGAACACATAGCCTACAGTAAGTGCTACTGTCATTACTCGCGTAGTATCGCTGTGATCGGCCGGGCTCAAACGCCGTTGGTGTTTGGGCTCTATTTGGGATTCTTCGGCTCTTCCTGGGGGCGGTGGCGTCACCAGGGGGGAGAGGACAGGATGATACAATTTCTTCACTGGATAGGGAGGTTATTGTGCACGGGAAGAAGCGTGCGAGGGAGGGAGAGTGTGCCATCTATCGCCTGGGAGGGGGGCAGGGGCATGCTGTCCTGCAGTTATGGGGGTGTGTCGTGTAACTGGACGTGCTCATTTATCGGGAAGTGAAAAGGCTTTGTATGTGAGGACAGGGGAAAGCCCTGACACACAGGTGACAGTGAAGTGGGAGGCTGTAAGCTGCTTAGTCGGCTATAAGATATTACGGATTAGGTGGTTAGAAGAGACCCCAGCGGAAGCAGCATCCGGCGGGACAAGTATTAGGTGTGCCATTGCTATCAGGTGAACTATCTGTCTTTCTTGTCCCTGTAGGCCACACTGCAGCCTAGAGAAAACTACCATCAAAAAATCCAGCATGATGAACAGGGGCAGTGCTCCCAGTCAGTGGCAATATTCTTATGTTTGTAATCAAATGCCTCCTTCATTTGAGACTTTAACATTATGCGTATTGAGCTGAAGGGCGCGACTGGGTTGCCAGAGCTGAATGTCACAGACGTTAACACTGTCTCCTTCGCTACCTCAGCACTTCCATGTGCTACAGGATGTAAGCTCTGACCAAGCACCATTAGAGCCCTTCAGACTTATTAGCATTCATTTTAAAGTGGCTTTTCAAAGGTAGGGAGCTTGTGTGATTAACGATACAAGCAGATTACCATAGTCGCAGTGAGTGCCTGTATCGAGGAGCAAATATCCCTGGGTTATCATATCCCAGGGGTTATCAATATCCGATCCTACCAACAGACATGATGGGTATCAAAAATACAGGTTGGGGGGGGGGGAACCTGGGGAATAGTGATCATAATATCATTGATTTTGTAATACGCTTTACTAAGCATGTTCGTGAAGGGGCAACACCACTCTAAACTTCAGGAGGGCAAATTTTAATAAATAAGGGAAGACTTAAAGGCATTAGCTGGGGCTAATGCCTCAAAGACAAAAGCCCCCCCCAAAATGGGACTTTTTCTAATATTTGAAAAAGTCCTGGAGAAAAATATACATTATGGAAAAAGCATTAAAAATATTAAAAGGAACAAGAAAAAGCCTATGTTGGCTAACTAGTCTTGTAAGAAAGCAAAAAGCGAAGAAAGAGAAAGGTTTAAGGTGCTAAAGTGAAAGGTTAGAGTTTGAGGAATTACAGATATAGAGAGAAAAATACATCCTGGTTAAAAAGCAGATAAAGGCGCAAAAACAAAAATAGAGACTGGAAAGAAATATTGCCAGGGAGAGCAAAAATAATCCCCAAATTATTTTTCAAGTATATAAATGATAAGAAAACTAAAAACAGAGAGTGGGGTCCCCTAGAAATAACATGGGGGTCATGGTGGGGAAGGAAGAGAGGAAAGGGCCAATCTTAACTGAATTGTCCCTTCTCACTGTCTTTACCCCGGAAAATCTGGTGGAAGACACAATGAGGAATAATGTAAATTATTTTTATAATCAACAGTTAACCCAGGCAGAGAACGGTAGCCGCCTGCAACCACTCAGTAGGCTAAATCACTGGGCCAGATGGCAGACACCCCCGGGTTTGCATGGAATTATGTCGGGATAGACGACCGTTATTTTTAATATTTGACGATCACTGAGGAATGGTATGTTCCCCAGGGAATGCGCGCTAGCAAAATGTGGTACCAATATACAAAAAGGATCAAATAGCGATCCGGAAAACTACAGACCGTCAGTCTAACGCTGTGGTGGGGAAAATATTTGCGGGGTTTCTTAGAGATGATATCCTGGAGTTATCTCACTGTGCACAACCTATAACCAGCCGTCAAGCATGGGTTATTGAAGAGACGGTCCTGTCAGACTCATCTGATTGGTTTTACGAGGAGAAGTTCAAGGACTGGAATCTGGGGGACGCTGGGATGTTGTTATTGGACTTGTCAAAGGCATTTGACACCGTTGCACATAAAAGGGTGGGTATATTAAATGAGACTTGCTGGGAATAGGAGAAAATCGTGGATCTGGGACGTAATTGGCTTAGTGTAGAAAACGGGGTGGTGGTGGTATTAATGGCACATTCTCAGATTGGGTGATGTACTAGTGGAGTGCAAGGGTCAGTTTGGGGCCACTTCTTTTTATATTTTTATAATGGACCTTGTAGGGGTTTAATAGTCAAGTTTCAAATAGTTGCGATGATACTAGCTGTGTAAAGTTAATAATGAGGTCGATAGTTTAGCATTACAGAGGGGATTTGTATAAGAAGCTTGAGGGATGGGCAGGAGAGAACTGGTGATGTAGATAAATGTAAAGTTATGCACGGCCATGGAAACACAAAAGATAAGTATGTTTAAAAGGGTAATACTTAGTAAAACTGGGCTGAAAAGGGACTTGGGGGTTAGGTATATGGTGGATGGTAAACTTAATTTAGTGGACCCCAGAGCCAGGCGGCTGTGCTAAAGCAAATTAAATAATGGATTGTATCAAGAGAGGAATAAGATTTCTCATGATAAAAGACATAGTTATGCCCTTATACAAATCCCTGGTCCGACCAACATGGAATATTGTGGACAGTTGGGGCACCAGTATATAAAAAAGGTTGTATAGTAGAGAACTTAAGTAGAGAGGGTGCCAGAGGAGAGCCAACCAGGATATATTAGGGGTATGGGGGGGACTAGACATACATGACAAGATACAAAAATTTGGGAGATTTTATTCAGTTTAAGGAAAAAAGCGATGAGGGGAGACCTGCATTACAAGTGTTGTAACAAATGCCTGAGAACGGACAGTACAAGGATCTCTCCAAAGATTTTTTCTTTATACCCGGCCTGTGACCAGGACAAGGGGGCATCTCTTACGCCTTAGAGGGAGAGGCGATTCTACCATCACCATAGACACAGGTTTCTTTACTGTAAGCAGCCGATAGTGGGATGGGACATCTCTCTGCCGCATGAGGTTGTTATGGCGGCACTCCTTCTAGTACATGTCAAAGAGGCGGCCTGGATGCCATGTCTGGGAGAGAAAAAATATCACGGGTTATGGGAATCAAACATTTATATTTAATCATGGAAGGTTGGGACTTCATGGACTTGCTCTCCTTCCACCTATATACGATATGATACTATGATCATACTTGATATTAATGTAGATTCCTTTAAATACATTTTCCTTTTTGACGTGCAAGAGAAACCGGTTGCTGACTCTCTTACAAAATAAAATAAACATGTGTCGTAACCTTCCTAATGGAATTAGTTAAGAATGGACACCAGTGGCTTATGTGGGCCTCTATAACAGGGTAGATTTCTCTTAAGGCACCCTGACATGAACCGCTTGGCCCATGGAAAGGACCCATATGCAGGTTAGATCCTTAGTGACTGAAAACCGTTCAATGAGGGAAGTCCGGAGTCCTCTTACATCAATCAAGAACTGTATTACATGGAGTCCATTCCTGCTGGAAAACAGCGGACACCATTACACACTTTACAAAACAGTTTCGCAGCGCCCATGACTGATTGGCCATCTTCATTGGGTCCCTTGCGGTTTCCGAATAGTTGTGGACTTTCCTCCTTCCCTGCCAAGATGACATGGTCCATGGGAAATGCCAACTGCATTATACAGTTGGCCTACTTGTAGTTCTTGCATCAGGATGATTTCTCTCACGGATTCCACTTGAGAAAAGTAGGAAAAGGAATATCAACCCACACCTTGAGAGACAGGAGGAAAATATCCAGTACAGAAAAACAGAACCTGTGTAACGTACCAGTCCAGTTCTATTCTGATGAGGACAGAATGATGAATTGACCTAAGCTAGACAATCACATATTGTGGCTATGCGAATTGAATATTGATTGGTTGCAACCAGCCCAACCATTAATATAGTGATAGATTGAAAATGGAATGGTAATATGAGACCACCTTTAAACAGCCTGATCCTTTCATCCTGAATCTAGGGCTTTTCCCGAGTTATCCGTTTCCCAGAGTGAATGGAGCGGGAGGGCTAAGCCGAAAGACTTATAAAAAGACTAGAATCTGGATTTTGGCTAGTGTTTTCATGAGCTGTGAATTTTCAGGCTTCTGCGTAGCTGCAGTATTCGCTGCAAGGAGACAGTTGTAAACCCTGTACTTTCATTCCCCCCCCCCCCCCTCTGAATATATCCATTCGGAGCCTTGGAGGTATTTTAGGGTTCAATGGCAGAAAACTGGCATAGCAAGCCCTGAAAATAATCGCAAATCCTTAGCGAACGCCAGTCATTTGTGTTATTGTCCCCTTTACTCCAGCTCTCGCACTATGGAGTTGGTTGAAAATAAGAACCAACGAAAGTGGGCACCAAACATTTTAAAGGGGAACCTGTCATCCCCTTATCCCCACTTAAGCCCACCAACAGTACCTTTTTAATGTATAATGATGCCCCACAAGAGAACCTTGTTGCATATTTCTACATGCTAGCTCTTCTGAAAAAAGCAGTGTTTATTCTCAGGTAACAACACAGTAAAGGAGGTAGGGTGCTTGTCCCAGGCGTCCCACCTTCTGACCACAATAGGCGGTGCCACTCCAAGCATGCAATGCCGCCTTAGTCTCCTTCAAGCAGAGATGGCTAGTGGCGTGCTTCGGTGTGCCCTGAAGACAGGCATTACCGCAGTGCTAAATCCTAATACCTGGTGCGCTGCACATCCACAAAGATTCGGATGAAGGAGACCACAGGCGGGCTTTGGGATGGCAGCGGCTGGCATGACATCATGCTTGGCAGTGGGCAGAGCATCGTACGGTCAGGAGATGGGTGCTACATGGACGGCAGCCCTACCTCCTTGACCGTTGTTCTAATGAGAATAAAGAATTATTTCAAGAGTGCAGGCGCATAGAAGTATGAACAGGATCTCATGGGGGGATGATTTATACATCACAAGGTACTGTTGGTGGGTAAGGCGTGCCAGGTTTGTTTAAGTAGATATATACATACGTTTGTCAAAAAAGTTCTGGCCTTCATCTGTGGGGTAAATGTAGTTCAAGGACTACAAGAAGAAACTTTGACTTATGTCCCTATAGAGCCAAAATGCTTCCATTTACTCAGTCTTATCATCTCCTACTTTCTCAACTTTGTTAAGACATGACAGAGTTTGCTGAGAGTCAGATAAAATAAGGCACTAAAGAAAAAAAGAGGATAGCTGCACGTCCTTACAGAGAAAAGTCTCCTCTTGGAGCTGAAAGTGTCATTCAAGGCTGCAGGATGGAGTATTACTGTTAGTATAGCAGTAATGGTAGATCGATCAGAACTACTAGGGTAGGGCAATGGTGGCCGAAACTATGGCAGGGTGCCCGACGGGGTGACACGTCGGAGCCCTTTAGGGGACATCAGGCCACTGTCCAAGGAACAGAGTTCACCGAAACACTTCAACTTTGAGATGCTGCTCTCAGCCACTATTGAAAGTGAGTGATACTTATGCTGTTGGAACTGCGGGGAGGAAGTAGGAGGGGTGTTGACCAGAAACTGCCTTATTTTGGAAGCATCTTCTTGCTGGGGACCCACCATTACTTCCGTGAACAGAGACACTGGAGAGTAAGCTACAATGATAGTTGAATTTGACCTTCCTTCTGTCAACTATTGGTGGCCTTCAGGCGGCCGATACGATTAGATGAAGACTGTGGAGAACAGGTTGCAGCAGTAAGTTACTTTATAAAATGCCATGCTGGCACTTCACAGTAAATACGTGGCTTTTGGATGAGTAGGTTTGGGCACTCTCCTCTGTAAAAGGTTCGCCATCACGGGTTAGCGGTATAAACAAAAGTTACAACATTTTACTCACTGGGTTAAACTCCTTACGGAAACAGTGCCTGGGGAAATATGTTGCCATAAAGGTTTTTATTTTTTTAAAAGTATTAAAACAAAAAAAAACATTATATATTTGGAGTGCACGTGATGAAGCTGTAAAAAACGGAGCGACACCAGAAAATGACACACCATGTGTTTTTCACCACTGCCAGTAGACCAGCTATTTACATAATAAAGAAAAGGTGATAATTTTATAATGATTAATGATGAATTGACTAGATAAAGGCGGGGATGGATTATTGTCAGTGTTTTTTTTCTCCAGGTAGTGGTGAAGAAAATAGTGACAAGGGCCTGATGACAGGTGTCCCTTTTTAAAGGTTCATGTTACGAGTAAGACTTTGTTTCCAAAAAGATGTCAACATGTTCTACTATCTGATGTGCTTTTATATTAGAAAATAAATTGAATTTCAGAAGATTTTTGCTGTGCTGCTCGACTTGCTTCTCTTGAAAAGTAATGCTGTTACAAAAAGGTCTTTTTATTCCCTCAACCTTTTAGTGTGACCTAAACTTTTAGAACATCTGTGTTGAGCATCTGGTAAGATTCAGTACTTTATGTTGTGGGATGAGTACATTGTGGACTAGGCCCAATCACAATACTCTCTACATTCTGGCTGCCCGCAGTAGGAATGTTTGGACAATGTCCTAGTGGTGAAATAAAGCCCATCACATGCTGGGTTACTGATCATATGGTTAAGAAAAAAAGGAAGACAGTAGTCTGGGACCATTTCATGCGAGGTCCGTTGTGTGCCAAAAAAACCTGCACAACTAAAATACAATATGTAACAATCTATATGCACTTGGAACAGGCACATCTGAATGCATTTTTTTTCAGCATTGCATTCTTAGGAAAAAAATTCGATGAGAAAGCAATCTGGAGTCTTTAAGACAATTTGCTCATGCTGCCCAATTCATGTAGTAGTGGTACACCAAAATAGTGGTTGTTGTAGAGAAATTTTGTGTAACTTTTTAGATTTTAAATGAAAAGTTTATTTTCTTTTTTCCCTCAATAGCACAGTGGTTTGGACTTGCATCAGCGAAGGCGTCTCCCCTGGTGAAAGGGCGGGGAAAGAAAGAAAGCCTCCTTATGGAGGGATGCCAAATAAGTTGCTTGTAGGCGTTGTGAAGCCTCTCCATGGGGGATTCAGGGAGAATATGTGCCAAGAAATTTTCACAGGATGGGATATAGGAAAACCAACACCTCTTTAAGCTTACCTTGTAAGGCAGCTCCTTGACATCAGCATACCTAGGAGAGCACAAGACATGACAATTATGGAGGTTAAAACCCAACGTCTATTATATTCAGAAGAACGACTCCCATTGACACATGTAGACAGCACTGTGTATACCTGTGGTCTCTAAATACAGTGTAGGGAACGGTTTGGCTGACATGAGAGGCTTTTGAAACTAGGAAGGGAGCTAAAAGGGTGTGTGATTTCCTGGTTAAGGAATTTTCTAAATTGGTAGTTCATCTAATGAGGTTGTGGTTTGTTCTTATTTGATGCAGTCTCACTGTTTCCCTGAGTTATATTTATGCTATTCTCAATCTCCTAGTCCTCCTGTCTTATACTGTCATTGTACTGGAGCCTCATTTCACTATGGTTTGTGTAGTTGCCTATAATTGCTCTATATGTGGGTAGCAGACTACAGGATGTGGACAAAGTCGTGTGTTTGTGCAAAAGAGTCAGGAGACTGTCTTTCATAGGATTGTTTTTAAACAGGACCCAAATCACAGGACATCATGTTTGGTTGGGCACAGAAGTATCTGGTTGACTGTTTACCATGTCTGGCCTTTCTACTTTAAAGGCCCCCTACACCAAAATCTACCTATAAAGTTATAGATCGGGTGGTAGGTGAATCAATGGGCCGTGCAGGAATAGCCTTTTAAGGGCTAATCCTCGCGTCCCCGCACTTGTTGGAAACTTTTATACCCTAATCATGTAAAATTATTTTTATTGGGCTACTATGACGGGAGTAGCGCATCTGAGGTTAACATGGAGGCGGCTACTCCAGCCCCGTCGCACACGTTTACCCCTGCTAGTTTATCAAACATCTTCGGCGCACAGCTGCTCTTAGTGCGCGCCCTCGTCCGACGATCCTGCGTCATAGCAGCGCGGGGCACTGCTGTTCTGCGCATGCGCAGACGGCAGGATCGCGGCCGAAGATGGTGAGTAGGAGGGGTGTAAAGTGGGTACCGGGGCGTGGAGTAGCCGGCCTCGTTTAACCTCAGATGCGGCTACTCCACGCCCTAGTAGCCGCATTAAAAAAATACATATTAGGCTAATAAAAGTCCAAAAAGTGCGGGGACGCGAGGATTAGCCCTCGCGATTTAATCAAGCTGTCTGAAAGTCAGAATATTTCTAGTTGCCCATGGAACCAATCACAGCTCTCCTTAAAATATCATGTGCAACTGGAAAATGAAGCTAGCTTGCTTGGTTGCAGGGGCAACTAGTAATATGCTGACTCAGACAGCTGATAATCTACCCCCATTATGATCCATTAGTGTGTGAGATTAGGGGGTACAAGGTGTGTGTGTGTGTGTGTGTATTATTATTCTATAAGTGGTCCCCATATTAAGACACTGACTTACAGACTATCCCTAGGTACAAAATGGACCTCTGGAAATTGGTTATTTATTGTACTTAGATCTAGGCTACAACAAAAACTTAACCGTATCAAAGGTGACTGTAATTAAGATATATGTTTAATCTTGGTTCTTATGACGACCCAAATTTTTTGTCAATTCAATTGTCGAAACCAAAAAAATTTTGGTCTGGGGTTACAATTAAAAAAACAGTCGAATGGCTACAAATTCAACTTCAGAACAAACCTACGGACCTATCTCTGCGTAACCCGGGGACTGCCTGTACTTTAAACCTTTATCTGGCTTCTGAACATTGTTCTAGTAACTGACACCTAAAAAAGAGAGATGAGATGGATCAGAGATGAAGATGATGAAGATGCCTATTACACCAATGACAGTCTGCTCTCCTATATCTCTGCTATCCACAACACTAGATCTGCTGTGCCTTCCAGTATTCCTTTACTGTCTGTAGCTTGTAGTTGTATTGCGGATGTATCGGTGTATGCAGATGTGACACTTTAAGTTCCCGTTCGGGATAATAAAGTAAATAATAATAATAAAATAATAATAATAAAAATATTATTATAGTTTCCTCATTACGTGTGAACTTATGTGGCTCCGCCCGGACGCAAGAGGGCGAGGGTACAGTGCAGGGAGCAGAGAGTGAAAACTCGGCTCCACGGTAGTCAACAGAAATCCAAGAGCTGTATTTTTGTTAATAACAGTGAATTTGTTATCCTGAGTACTTTAAGAAACATGTCATTGTGGGAATACCCTTTAGCCTACATCTGAGGCTGGAAAATCAGAGCAGCGGAACAGAAATTCATCAAGATTACTATTGGACTCTCGGCCCTATTTACCTCTTTGCATACAACTTGAATTTTGTAGGTTCTGTAGGAGCACACCACTAATAAACTATGGTTTCTGCATTCTGGACTGGTAGTGAGGTCTGTACCCTCAGACCAGACTGGTAGTTCTCTGTGACCACCTCTTCTAAGAATAATGAAGGTTATTTCACTAGGTGAACATTCACTTTATGAGCCTCACACCCACATACATTACATAAGAAAAAAAGTTGTATGGACCTCCATTTTCAAATTTTCTGACGCCGTGAGTTAAGATCTAGTATCTGGTAAAATGGCAATTTTTGGCCATTTTTCATTCACAATGATCCAAATCCTGCAAATCTGCCTCATCATTGTGGTGCCAGAATCTGGTATTACCAGGCTACAAGGCGCAAGCATTCAGTCCATGATAAAGAGCTGTTGTGGGGGATTAGCTACATTGGCATTGAAGTATCCACAGCTAATTTGCATCTATACTTTGGGTACCCATTCAAAATTTGTACACAATGGTTCTTGTTATGAGCGTCCTCATTTGCCAAATGTCAAGGGAATAATTCCCCTCGCAGCTTGGCATCATTAAGAATATTGTGCCACTTTTGTAAGACTGTAAGGGTGCCATCAATTCTGTATCAAAATACTGCTTTAACGTGTTTCTTGTATATAAACGGCACCACATGCTTACATGTAATATATGTAACAAGAGCAGGGTTGTAAACCAGGGGTCTCCAAACCTTTTTACATAGGGGGCCTTTCCCTGGTCTCCTAGAACGTTGGCAGGGCCGCCGCAGGACTAAAGTTATAAAAACAAAATAAAAAATTCCTCTGTACACTGCACATATCTTTTTTAATAATAATATTTAATAATATTTTAGTAATATGCCCCCATAGTCAGTAATAATGCTCTCCGCCAGTAGTCAATATATGTCCCCTCATATTAATATGTCCCCTCAGTATAAACAGACCCCTCATCATAACATGCCCCACTCATTTGTGCTCCCTTATATAACACATGTCCCCATGGTGATTTCCCCTTCTCCATGCCCCCCTATGGTTGTTTGTAAGTCCCATCATGCATGCCCCCTCATGGTGTAATGTCCCTCATGCTGCCCCCTCATGGTGTAATGTCCCTTCTCCATGCCCCCTCATGTGGTATGTCCCCTCATGCATGCCCCCCGTATGGATAATGTCCCCATGCATGCCCCCCCGTATGGTTATATTACCCTCATGCATGCCCCACCCTGTATGGTATAATGTCCCCTCATGCATGCCCCACCCTGTATGGTATAATGTCCCCTCATGCATGGCCCCCCCTCCTGGTATAATGTCCCCTCATCATAACCAGGGCCCAGAATCCACTAAAATGGCCAGCAGTACAGGGTTGAGACCCTGTGTAAACGTACCACAGGCAGGAGCTGAGAGACTGCAGGTTTATCATCATGTTGCTACATGTATGCTTCCTCTTGCTAAGGTGTTCATGATAACCATGCAAGTAAACATCACAAACGTTCTCTTTTTTGATTTTGAGGTTTGTTTGAGTGATAAACGAGTGAGGGGAGTTATTCATATATTTGAAAAGGTAACTGTTTCCCAGGGTGGGGGGAAACTGCTCCTTTCAGCCCCTCCCATTTGGGCAACTGACTAGTCACACAGCAGATGCTAATGAAAGGTACAATAAACATATATTTTTTTTCTGTAAAACCAATTTTTAATTACAAAAACACTTTGGCAGTGGTCTGTACTATGCTCTGTGGGGATGGGGGAGTGCTTAAAAATGGGTCCTGGTGACAGGTTCCTTTTAAGCTCCCTATGCCCTTATATATTTTTTTTTTATTTATTTTTTGGGGGGGGGGGGGGGGGTAACCAATTATGCAATGAGCCTGAGGGGATCAAGCTTCATTTTCATTATGGAGCCCTAGGATCATTTTCAAATTTTAAAAAGCTATTTCTTGTAAAAAAAAGCAGGACATAGAAGCTAAAAGAGTGTATCCTGTCATAGGGGGCAAACACCAGTAAGTCAGTGTGCTGGTTTACAATTTCACCCTGTGGTATAAATGTCCTTAAGGGGAACTACCACCACAATCTACCTATAAAGGTAGATGGGTGGTAGGTGGATCAATAGGACGTGAGGATAGCCCTTTTAAGGGCTAATCCTCACGTCCCCGCAATGATTTGAAAACTTTTATGCCCCAAATATTAAATTTTTTAGGCGTAATGGGGCGTGGGTAAGCCCATCTGAGGTTACACGCGGGCTACTCCACGCCCGGTAGCCTCTTTTCTCCTCTACCAAAAAATCTTCGGCGAGGAGAGCAGCGCCCTCGTCCGGCACATCTGCTGTCTGCGCCATGCGCAGAACAGCAGTGCCGCGCCTGTGCAAGCTACGACTCTGTAGCAGTGACGGCGCGGGCCTGCTGTTCTGCGCATGCGCAGACAGCAGATGTGCCGGACGAGGGCGCGCAGCTCCTCGTAGCTGCGCGCCGGAGATTTTTGGTAGGAGGAGAAAATACAGTAAATAAAATAAAGCCTAATACAGTAACAATGTATGGAGTTTGACAAATTAGCACTGTTAGTATGGAATTATCTGCGGATTGCTATGGATCACAGTACAGAAATCGAGCTCTTCCATTGTAGAACATGGTAACAAAATCTTTTCATTGAGCCCTTCCATGTTCAGAAGGGTTTCTTTCATGATGCCCAGATTTTGTTTACACTAGTAACAAATGATACCGCTTCTGCTCTGTTTTATCCATGGAATATGACAGAATATGGTTAACACATTTATGAATTTACAGTGACTGTAAATTATAAAGGCATGTGTATGAGATATTTTGTATATAGCATTCTGGTCTCCATATAATGAAGCACTAAGCGTTAAATAGAGCAGTTACAAGAGAAATTGTCTTCTATTGAAGCAGATGTATTTAGAACTCTTGTAACTATGGGTAAAACAAGAGAATGGGGATTAAATGGGGATGTATCATTAGATAGGACCTTGTTGTACTGTATGATGAGAATTATACAATGACCTTGGCATTCAGTTACAAAAGTCAAAATGCACAATGACTTTCATTGTGCCTATTTCATACCAGCTGCAAAATCTATACACAAAAAAGTAGTTATTTCTCTAATGGGTAGTTAGAGATCTATGAGCAGAGCTTGTAGAATAGATTCTGCAGCCTTTTGCTAACTGTGTAGCGTTATCTGAAGTAATGGGCACAATCTAGAGAATGCTGAATACATAGTAGTGTAAGTAACGGTCACTACCCAACTGAAAACCAAAAATTACAATTATGCTTTCTTTCCATTTTCTTAATCCAACCGAAGCTGTGCAATATTCCTTATCCAGAATTTTTTTTCTCAATTTATATGAATCTTTCTGACCCCCTTCTCCTAAACAACTTTTTGCAGACCCTGTCTTCAGGTAATTTTCACCAAGCAGTTATTTATATTGGTACCGGCAGTCCCCAGGTTAGGTACAAGATAGGTCCTTGACATTGTATGCAAGTTGGAACTGGTATATTTTACAATTGTAACAAAATCCATATATGGTTTTGTCCTACAAATATTGTCGTAGCCTGAAGATAAACAAAGACTAAAGCCAGAAGCACACAACCCTGGCCCGTCCGTGATCAGGGACTGTACACTGGTTAGATTTCATTGTTAAACCTCAGTGCCGAGGTTGGGACTCTGTCCACTATAGGCAAGCTCTGTGTAGCGCTGCCTAATCTGTGTACGCTATATAAAGGAATTATTATTTATTATTATAGTCCTTCCCCACCGAACAGCAGCGCTGACACTGTAATTATAGCTGTTCTGCGCTGTGTTAGCAGGGAAGAAGGGACTCCTTGCATCATATATCACTAAAGTGCTTCTAATCTCACCCTGTAGTTTTTCCATAAAATCCCACCAGCATACTCTTTGTGATCCATTGATTGCCACTGGTACTATGCTTTTAACTATAGTGTGCCACATGTTTACTAGCCTGGTTTTCCATTGGCAGGCTGAAAGGTCGCATCACTAACGTGGGTTTTTTTTTTCCCTGCTTCTTCGACTGCTGTGGCCACTAAATGGCCCAGCCAAGAGTGTCGGGAGACCGAGGAGCCAGAATATATATTTTTTTCCTTACTCCTACATAAATGGGGTTTTTCAGTCATGGCCTGTAAATCAGCACCGTAGATGTCTTCTGATGGTTATTCTATTAATCATTGGTTTTCCAGAGAAAAACTTGTATCCTCCAAACACAATAGATCTTGAGAATGTTTTCCTTTTTGCTTCCTCTTTAGTCCCAGCTGACCTGACTCCAGAAGAACGTATTGAGCTGGAGAACATCCGGCGCAGGAAACAGGAACTGCTGGAAGAGATCCAGAGGCTGCGAGATGAGCTGAGTGAGGCTATGAATGAGGTGGAAGGCCTGGAGGCCAATGAAGGAAGGTATGACTGCTTCACGAAGACCTGTGATGTCTTCTGTTCATATTTCTCCTATCTTTCTGACCCCATGTGATTGTGGGCTGTTGCTTGCTTATGAATATGTGACTAATCTGTCTAGTGTTATCACACATAAGATAAAAGGGGTATCCCTTGTGCGTTTCATTGTAGTACTTTTATGGGATCTGCACACATTATGTATTATGGCTATAAACTGGGTGTAGGCTGTGACCATTGTATTTCTCACCCTAGGCTGATACTCGATTCAATAGGTTTTCCTAGTTTTTTATGTTGAAATTGATTACCTCAGCTTATATCCCTGTTAATAAAAGTGACCTTATTGTGTATTTAAGTCAGCAATACTGTCTGGAGGGTTTTATTGTAGCGCACTGCTGTAAATTGTTTTAGAACAGTCTAAAGTTTCCTTCCCAGTTGCAGATTATAAGATGCTCCAGTACCTCAGACAACACATCTTCTCATCTCTATTTTGCAATCCCCAAGTTCTTTTAACCTTTTGAGAATAGCAATTGGTGCTAGAGGCAGCTTCAGGGATAAGTGGTCAATATAAGTTAATTACTCCTTCCATGACCTTAATGTCCTTGTTAATTTTCGCAGTTCTGTTGTATGTTAAAGAAAATCTACCATCAGAATCAAGCATGGATAATCTAAGGACACTTACTTCACACAGTTATATCTTGAACGATTGCAACTAGAAACACAGTTCTGGTGGCGTATTAAATTGGAGAATCTGATCTGACCTCCAGAACTGTGTTTCTAGGTGCCACAGAAGAGCATCTAGCAATTTGAAGGGGCCCACTGTCATGACATGTTAACTGCACAGGGTATGTGCAGCTATGATATATATAATGTATGTAGCTGTTTGGAAGTTGTGAAAGCTTTAAAAGTACCCATACCTCTATGTTGTTCACAAAGTAAATCTTTTTTTATTTTCTCTACAGTAAAACTTTGCAAAGAAACCGGAAGATAGGAATGGGTAGAAAGAAGTTCAATATGGATCCTAAAAAGGTAAAACGGTACAAGCACATCAAATGGTCTTGATGCAGGACTATTAAACTTAAACCAACATTTCTGTAAATGTTGATGGTCTTATTTTTATGGCTGCTCTAGATGCTCAACTCATGGATCGATAGTGAGTTCCAATTCGCCTTTCGGAACCTGTCAGATTTAGTTAGTGTAGTGAGGAACCACTTCCTAATGGCACAAGAGTGAAAATTGGAATTGCCTGGTTAGAAAAATCTGAACTTATGCCAAGGCCTAGTTCACACCAGTGTCAGGCTACATTCACACTGTGTGGGGAATATTTGGGAATAAGTACATAATAATTTAGGTCGCCTTATTTGTTTTCTTTAGGTCAATTTATGTGAATCTTGTGAACACGTTGTGACCCGCTTGGAAAGCCATGGCTTTCTGTTTAAAAAAGCAGAGGAGTAACAAGACTCCAGGGGACCCCGGTGGGAACTGTGGATTAGGGCCCCAAATGCCTAAACCCTTGCTGCCCCCCCCTTCCTCCCGAACACTGAACTTGGTAACACAAACATATGCTACACAGACATATACCAACAACATTGTGCTGTGTGCAGCAGCCTCCCCTCTATTGACATATCCAGCAACCTCTCCTCAGCCAGTTAAATTAATAATTCAGTACATCCAGCGATCCCCGCAGCTTCCACTACTTCCTTGGGATCCTGTGTAGCAGCGCAAGCAGGTGCACGTCCTTCTGTGTGCTCTGCCTGCACACACTGTATCGGGTGGCCCCACCTGATGACATCATCAAGTATCCTCAGGCACAGCACACATGTCTCTGCATGTGCTTTCTTGTAATGTCTTACATGCATACAATTATTTTCTTCCCCGGTCATGGACCCACACTCTGTTGTCCGGAAGACTGTAGGCCCCCGATAGGCAGAGTTGCACCCCCTGCCAAAAGCACAATTTTACTTCATATTTGCTACACTTTCATAGTTTTTTACAGCTAGAACATGTCCCTGTTCACTTCTGTGTGGTCATGTACAAGGCTGTAGATTCCACGGCCTATGCATGAGCCAACTGCCTGGTCCATAGAAGATGAGTCAGGTCCTGTTCCTACCTGTACTTTAAGCAGATATGTCCATCTGATGGTGTAGTCTCTAGCTACCAACCTGACACTTTGGTAAACTACTGCCTTTAATAAACTACTCATATAGTGTTATGGCGTTTCAGTATAAGGCTATATTCACACTGCTGTTGCCCGCCCGTGCCGTAGCGGGCAACGGCAGTGCACGGGGAGAGGAGGAGGAGGTGAGCGCAGCTCACCCCCGCCCCTCTCCATAGCAACCTATGGCGCACGGCGCCGTATTACGGGAAAAGATAGGACATGTCCTATCTTTTTCCCGGGTACGGAACAGTACGGTGCCGCACATGTACGGCACTGTACGCTCAGTAGGTGCCGTGGCGCCATTGTGCCTATGGGGACGATATGCCGTCTATACGTCCCCATACGGCAGTGTGAATGTAGCCTAAATCTGTATCTATATTATACAAATTGTGATAAATATATACAATATATATTTATTTACGTTTTTTTTTTTTCTTTCAGGGCATCCTCTATCTCCAGGAGAATGAGTTGCTAAGAAACACTGCAGAAGACATAGCTCGCTTCTTGTACAAAGGGGAGGGGCTGAATAAAACTGCTATTGGGGACTACTTAGGAGAGCGGTAACTTGTTCCTTATAAAACTATAGGCATACTTATTTTCATAACTGGGGGACATTTAACAGTGTTTGCGAATTGACCTGTGCAGAGTTATACATCATAGTATTTTGTGCCAGATAAATTAAGCTGACTGATAAATCTGGAGTATTTAACTCTGTAGAGTGATGCTTTAGATTAAGCTATTAGTTGTCAGAGACTGATTTTTCTGGCACCTGGGTTAGGCCACGGTCCCTTTTCACAAGGTCACACAAGTCTTAAAACTACCTAATAATGGTCTAAAACGCTTAATAAATGTGGAGCAATTCTGGCATACACAGATTGATAGGTCTGGACTATTGTGCTTTTATTGGAATTGCTCCTTTTTATGAAAGAATATTATATGAACTGGAGAAAAGTTCCTGAGGGACAAGCAGAATAAATTTTAACTGGACTCTTGGGAGAGAAGACAAAATTCCGGCTTGCGCTTTATAAATGTGACAATTAACAGCTCTCCCCTTTATCAGTGTGTGCACAAATGCTGTTTACACACAAAATTTTATGAATTTTTCACATCTGACCTCATAAAACAGCATTAAAAAGTGATCAAAAAGTAACATTTACCCTGACATGATACCAAGAAAAAGTACAGCTCAAGTGTGTTACAATAAAGTATCACGATAACACTTTCTTTTCTTGAAGTGATTTGCAAGGAGAGCTTTAGTTTTATGACAGTGTAGTATATGTGTTTTAACCCCTTTTCCCGATGTGTTAATATAAAATGGTACTAAACAGTATAATTTAGGGTTCATTTAGATGGGTGCTTTTGATGTCCATGTGTTATCCTTTTTTTTGCAGATGGCAAACAAACCCATTGTTTCCTATGGGTCTGTTTACTTGGCCTTTTTTTTTTCTTTTTTTTTTTCTCACACGGATGTGCAGACAGGAAAATTTACAGCATTTGTTATTTTGTCTCGCATGTGGACCACGTACATCCATAAAGTCAAAGGATACGGAAAAAAATGGACGGCACATGCATGACTTCCGTATGCAGACTTTTTTTTTTTTTTTTTTTAATCAAATGTTGCTGGGCAAGAAGTAGATTAGAAGACCATCAGTTTTTTTTTTTGCATATGTGAAAATACGGATGGCGGAGGACCGTGAAAAAAACGGGGGAACAATATGGTCTGAACACAGACATAGTGTTTTTTTTTTTTTTTTTTCATTCTTTTTCAGGTGCGCAGCGGACACGGCCTTCTGAATGACCCCTCATTTTTTGTCTTTTACATTTTAATTCTTTTAATTTAACTGTATTATATGCTTAACAATAATGTGATCTAAAGAGAGATTTCTGAGAATATCCCTCTATAAAACAGTGCATTAAGCCTGTGTAACAGTGAAGCTCTTGGTTACATAATATCCTCCCATAGACAACCACTAAGCCCATAGCCTAGTAGATAGAGGTTTTGTATCTCAACAGCAGGTGGAGTGTAGAGGTTGTGGGTTCAAATCCTGGGCTGGGCAAAAAGTTATTTAATTGCATAATTTAAAGCCTTGTGTTTGGGAAGCCCTGGGAGATGTAGAGACCCATATATGGACTGATGGTGATATCTCCCTGATGACATGGTCCCTGCTCTGCCGCTAACCTAACACATCTCTCAAAAGTCTTCCCTGCCGATGTACCGCAAGTTACAAAAACCTGGTATTGAACCGTTCTAACACTGAGCATCAGAATTTCAATGCATCGTACAACCCTAATCTGCACTGTATTGTTTATTTCTATGTTTTGTTTTTTTTGTTTATAGGGAGGATTTCAATATTTCTGTTCTTCATGCATTTGTGGATCTCCATGAGTTCACGGATTTGAACCTTGTCCAAGCTCTCAGGTCAGTCTTTTATTATTTTCTCATTCCATGTGCAGATGTTGATACAGTCCACAAATCTTGCCAAGAGAAGGGGAACGGTACTGTTGAATAGGAAGTGGTAATTTCTGCCACAGAATAAGCAAGAGCCTTATTCAGGAAGCTGTAAACTTAGTAGTGGTGATCTATCTGCCTGTCTGAGATAGCTGATAACTATAAGTATGTTGTAGAAGAGGCTTGTCATATATGGGTTAACACTGGTTCAGATGTGAGTTTATACTTCTTCATTGCCAACAATTTCAAATAGTAGATCCATGTAATGTTCTATTTCTGTAGTTCACTTTAGACAGGGGTTGAGAACCATCTTTTTCTCACTTGTCATTGTCAAAAAGTCTTCTCTCCTCCTCTTCTGTAACCCTCCTGCAGATGGCAAACTAATGTGTTATAGCTTAGTGTATGTAGGAGACAGAGCTCTCTGCAATTAAGGGTACTTCCTTATTTTTTTTGCTTTTAATCCTACATCTGAAACTTCTGGGAAACTTTTCTTGCACCACCGCCCAGCCATGGGGTCACCCACTAGCTATGGCAACCCCTCAATATTTTGTGGCGGTGAGGGGAAATTCTTTAGCGTGTTACTTAATATTTATTAATTCCTAAGGCTTGGCAATAATTTTTTGTTGTCCAGTCCCATTCTCAATAGTTTCAGTATTTGGAGGGACCTTTTGTGGGCTCTGTTTCACTCCTATTCCAAGTTCACATTCCATTTCCTGTCAGGCCGACAGTCCACACACTTGCTCATGTTTTGTTTTTTTTGGCTACAGTTGCCTAATTTAGGGCAATGCTTTGCAGCCTAATAATCCATAATTCTTTCTCCCAGCCATTTGAGCCAATCTGTGGGACTGCATATTTTGTTTCCACTCCCTTCTCTCTTTTTACGCTTTTTGACCCGTTTAGTCAGTTAGTGAGTACATTGATACTTGCCTAGATTTACATCTAGACTTGCATCTTCAGATCGCACTCTGGTGCCTCCTCTCGAATTGTGGCAAGTGAAGTTTCTATAATATACCGGCACTATGCCGGCTACACTCATGCGCCAGGAGCTCCGAATGTAGGCAAGTATAAATGTTTGTGCTTGTCAGGACTGGTCTCTGCCATTTTAACTAAAGATGTTGAACTCCCTTTACCCATCTCCCTCACATTCTTAGGAACTTGCATATCTTCATCTCCATGTTGTCAGGGTGCCTTGAGTCTATCTGTCTTGCCCTGCATTCAGGGAGTTTGATTCCCTCTTCTTCATTCCAATGAAATCTTGTTCAAGAATGTGAGCATCAAATGTGGCCATAACTTGTTTAGTTTAACTTCCCATCGTTCATAAGGTATGCAGAGTACTGCCGCTCCCAACTTGAAGAAGACCCCCTAGTAGACCTCTCTGTCCACTGTGACTTCTGGTGAACATAGCTTGGATTTTGCATCTCCACTCTTCCTCTAGACTCTGGGACCTTGAATTCCAAATGAAATGCAAAATTTACTTTAATCTGAAAACAAAACTCTGGACCAATGATCAATAGTCCAGTTCTGTTTCTCCTTGGCCCAGGTAAGACGCTTCTGACGTTGTCTATTGGAGCGTCCTGACACATGGAATGTGACACTTGTGGTCCATGTCCTGGATACGTCTGTGTGGTGGCTCTTGCAGCAATTCTCTCCTTGTGAATATCCCCCAGATTTTTTCATGGCTTTTTCTTAACAATCCTATCAAGGCTGCGTTTATCCCGGTTGCTTGTGCACCTTTTTTCTACTAAACTTTTTTTTTTTCCTTCCGCTCAACTTTCCATTAAAATGCTTTGATAGAGCTCTCTGTGAACAGCCAGCTACTTTACCAATGACCTTTGGTGGCTTACCCTCATTGTGGACAGTGTTAATGACTGCCTTCTGGACATCTGTCAAGTCGGCAGTCCTCCCACATTATTGCGTTGCCTACTAAACGAGACTCAAAATGCTTAGGAAACCTTTTATAGGTGTTTTGGGTTACTAATTCTAATTTCTGAGATAATGACTTTTGGGTTTACCTTGGGTAAGCCGTAAACCTCAACATTAACAGATACAAACTCTTGGAGAAGATAACTCTCTTTTTAATGACACATTTGAGTTCCACCTTTTCCGTATAGGGCCCCATTCACACTATATCTGGCTGCACAGTTTGAGGTTGGAAATCAGTCCTTGTAGACCTCTGTAGATCTCATGTTATTGCTTTTTTTCCCCTCCATGTTTAGGCAGTTTTTGTGGAGTTTCCGTCTTCCAGGAGAAGCTCAGAAAATTGACCGCATGATGGAGGCTTTTGCTCAAAGATATTGTATGTGTAATCCAGGAGTGTTTCAGTCCACAGGTATTGAAATTGTGGTAATCTTTCCTTATTTAAATTGAAAAAGAAAGATGGGGTTCATTATATATATATATATATATATATATATATATCTCAAACAAGTTTTATTATAATTCTTAATAGTTCTGTTAGCTGATTATGCCTTCTGTATGGAAGCTTGTACACTGTAAGGGAACACTTCAAAATTCCTAGTTTTTATGCTGTCCTGGTCATCAGAGGGAGCTGAACTGGATCAATGCAGTACATCAGGTTAAGCTTTCTCTCCTGCTCTGCACATATTATGTAGTTCAGTATAGGCAGGAAGGGAGAGAGTAGTAGGAGAGCCTCACACAGCTTAGGACAGTGGTGGCGAACCTATGGCACGGGTGCCAGAGGTGGCACTCCAAGCTCTTTATGTGGGCACTCGGGCCAACGCCCCAGCACACCAGACATGACTCAAAGAATTTTCCTGCATTTTCAAGCACCTTAAAAGATGCTTCTTTGGCTTCTTGGGACTGTAGGAAGAGGGAGAATATGTAGAATTATCTTTGGAGGACGTCGTGCTGGCCCCACGATTCTCTGTGTACAGAGGGACACTGGAAAGAAGCTACAATGATGCAAATTTTCCCTCCCTCTTTCTACTGTGTGTGTGTCCTCGGGAGGCCGGTACAATTGAATGTTGTTGAAAGAGCTTTAATCTTTTTGCTTTTGCTTTAATTTTTGGTTGGCACCTCGTGATAAATGAGGGGGCTTTGGGGTTGCAGTTTGGGCACTCAGTCGCTAAAAGGTTCGCCATCACTGGCTTAGGAGGTCACTGAGGAAGTGGTCAGAGGTGTCTGCTAGTGCCCCATGATGGAAGAGTATATATGCACTACACAATTACTACGTGTGCTGGTTTCCAAACACAAGTATAAAAATCCAAGGGACAATCTATTAAAACTGTTGACAGTCTTGGTGTCTGATGATAAATGCAGTACTATTTGATTTTCCATTCTAACTAAACTAGCTATTTCTTACCTTCTTTAAGGTAATCTTATTAAAGGAAATCTACCATCACCAAATTAAGCATGATAAACCATGGGCACTTGCTGATAGATCCAGGCACGGTGACTGGCACCTTCTTATATTTGTTGTTCATGGCCTCTTTCCTTCTAAAATCAACTTTTAAACTTATCATAAAATTATCTTTTGTTATAGTGCAGCAACCTACCACTGCACTTTTACCACTTTCATTGGCATGATTTCAAAACTCGATTTTTGAAAGGAGGCGGCCTTGGATAACAAATATAAGATTACCACAGGGCTGAGGAGCCCTGTTAAAAAATGCCATTTTTTTGGAGCCATGCCCTTGTTCGTTTACATGGGCATGGTACCTCCACTCGGCAACTTCCAGCCGACGTCCAGAGTTTTTAACTAAGTCAGACAACACCTTTAATGCCTGAAAATAACCATGCAAATGGGGCACATTTTTGATGCATGGCTTCATATGCATCAGTTCTTTCCTAGGAAGCTTTGACAATTTTTCATACAAGTCGTAAAATTGTCTAAAACATTTTACATATAGGTGGTGTAAATAAAACCACAATTCTGCTGCCTTTTCCAAATATATCTCCCTCAAATTTGTTTATTTTGTTTGTTTTGTAATACAGATACTTGCTATGTCTTGTCTTTTGCGGTCATCATGTTGAACACTAGCCTGCACAATCCCAACGTTCGAGACAAGCCAAGCGTCGAAAGATTCATCTCTATGAACAGGGGTATTAATGATGGAGGTGACCTTCCTGAGGAACTGCTGCGGGTAAGATTTCTTATTTTGCAGAATTAATTTGCAAAATCTAGTTATTTAATCAACTAACTTAACTCTGTAAGGACCAGACTTCTTTCTACTCAAGCGCTATCTTTCTAATCTGATGTGTCACTTGTGTATTGTGGCTGCAATAGCTTCAGAACGCTTTAACTTGTCCAAGTGATTTCGAAACCCAAGAGTTTTTTTCATGACATATTGTACTGTTAATTTAATATCAAAGAAAAAGTTTTGAAACATCCAGCTCCATAAAAACAGATAGCTCCTTTATTAAAGGGGTTGTCCGAGAGTTCTGGAAAACAAACATGGCCGCCGGAGCAGCGCAGGACTCGTCTTCCGGCCGGCCGTTGCCGGCCACGCCTACCGATCCCTATTCACAGCATTGGGTATGTGGGCCGGAAGGTTGTCGGGTCCGGCCGGAAGCTGAGTCCAGCGCTGCTCCACTGGCCATGTTTACTGGATACCGGAGGGCACCGTAAGGTAAGTAGGACTTTATTTTTTTAAGCAGCCCTCTCCCGGCCACCTTTAGTTTTTTTTCAGAACTCGGACAACCCCTTTAATCTATTTGCAGATACATAGAACACATCAAGCAAAAAACCAACATGTTTCTGGTGTACTAGGCACCCTCACTCATGGCATCACTGACAATAACGAAAAAGGTTTAAAACTAAACCTTTAAACCCTCCAATATAGACTCGTATACCTCATCCAATAACCCTTAATGGCCAAGTTTATCAGAATTAGATCTCTTTCATCCATACCCTGAAGACACTGATCATAGTGTCATATCTTGGATTAGTCAGCAGGGGAGCACAGGTCTGTATTGCATAAATTACTGAGCACATCAGCTCAGGTGACCCCGAGTGTCTCCAGTACTATTAAGTTAATAAAATAAATTCTGGAGCCTGGAAACTAGCTGAAAGAAGCAAGATCATCCCCTACACGTAACGAGCATGAGTAGCACCGTCTAACACCCCTAAAGCGGTGATAGATGTCCTTTAAAGACTGTTACCATATCGCTCCACAGGATCAGGACATTGTCGATGCATCTCAGCCAACTACCCACTTTAGATGTCCATCTTTCCATAGTCTTTTTGAAGAGTAGAAGCTCCTCCCATCAGCCCATAGTTTGCATATGTGGGGGCAGCAGGGCTCCCCATTGCGGTGCCTCTGAGCTGGTAGAAGATTCATCCACCAAACAGAAAGTAATTGTGTTCTTGGAGAAAGAGAACCGGGTCCACCATGTAGTTGATTATGCCCTTGCAAATGTGTCCCTTCATCTGCCATAATCGCCTTGTCATGCGAAATGGAGCTGTAAAGTGCTTCCCTTGCTAGAAAGGTGCCTGGAGATACAACAATGTAATCCAATTTTCTCAGGACATCCGTTGTACTTGGGCATTAAAGGGGTATTCCGGGAATATGAATGTCTGACACAAAAACGCATGATGTTATAAATAAATGAATATAACAAAACTCAATGTCATTAGTCACAGAATGGAGCTTAAACAGTTTGATTTTATGATTTACAAAATTTATGGCCCCTCTAAAGTATGCAGAGTTATCACCAAGATGGCCGCCACTGGAAACTACAAGTCCCATGGACCTTTAGTTCTCAGTAACTCCTCCTCTCTCTCTCTCATGCTTTGCTCCCAGTGATGGTGTAACAGACTGTCCTGCTCTGTTACCATAGTTATGTGTAACTGCCATCACTGCACATTGCATCACTAAGATCTCACCATAACACTGGCCATACAGGATGCACTGCAACCAACAAACTACAGCCAAACATAGTGGTGATCACATGACCTTCCCAGGCAGGTGCTGGACATGTGATGTGGACATGTGACCAGCGGCCATCTTCTGTCCTGCGTCTGCTCCGCACGTAGGAAATCAAAGGACTGATTAAAGGGCCAGTAGCACTTTAATTCTTCATTACAGTGTATGTCAGCAGCATTTTTCTGCTAAGGGAAGCAACATTTTAACCCCTTACCGACATGTGAAGTAATACTACGTCACATGCTGGGTGCATGGAGAGGACTCACGGGCTTAGCCCTCTCCATAGCCGGTAAGACTTTGCTGCATATTACAGCAAAGGCTTACCGGTAACACCAGCACCGATCGCTGGTGTTTTCCCGCTGATCAAAAAGATGGGCCGGCGCTCCCTGTGACGCCATCGGGGAGCAGCGATCCATCACCATGGTAGCCTCGGGTCTTCCGAAGACCCGTGGCTACTTCGGGTTAACCTATTCATTACAATGTGCTATCAGCACATTATAATGTATTAGGAGTAAAATCCTGTAGTATGGCAGTATATGATAGGATCGTACAGACAACCTACGACAGTACCCTAAGGAGTCTGAAAAATAGTAAACATTTTTTAAAAAGTTTAAAAAAAAAAATTGTAATTAAAAAACCTAAACTCAAATCACCCCCCTTTCCCCAGAACTGATATAAATATAAATAGTAAAAATCATAAACACATTAGGTATTGCCGCGACCGAAAATTCCAGATCTATCAAAATATAATAACTGTTTTTCACTGCGTTTATCCCCGTAAAATGGCACTTTTTTACCATTTTTAAAAAAATAACAAATACTATAAAAAGTGATCAAAAGGTCATACAGTCCTAATGATAACATTGTAAACGTCATCGAAATCCGCAAAAAACTGCACCTCCCAAAGCTACGTACACCAAAGTTATTAGGGCCAGAAGATGGCAAAAAATTTTGTACAGGAGGTTTAATTTTTTAAAATGTATGAAAACATTATAAAACCTATACAAATTTGGTATCCCCGTAATCGTACCGACCCAAAGAATAAAGTAGACATGTCATTTGGGGCATACAGTGAAATCCGTAAAATCCAAGCCCACAAGAATACGGCACAAATGCGTTTTTTAACCAATTTCACTGCATTTGGACTTTTTTTCCCGCTTCCCAGTACACAGCATGGAATATTAAATACCACCATTTTGACATGTAATTTGTTACACAGATAATAAGCCATCACACAGCTCTGTACATGGAAAAATAAAATAGTTAGATTTTTGAAGGTGCCGAGTGAAAAATGTAAACGCAAAAACGAAAAAGGGCTGTGCCGTTAAGGGGTTAAATCACTAATTATACATATAAGCTTATATTTTGAGTACCCTTTTGTATATGAATTTGATTTACACCATCTAAAATGACAATAATTCCTCCTTTATCCAGTCTGATTATGGTATTTGATCTTTTTCTTATGATAACAGAATTTTTATTCAAATTGTTTGAGTTATCCATTGGCTGTATCTTGGATAATTCATTCACAAACGATTCCCCGAATGTATCTATGGTAGGGGATGAGGTTTTGCTCTTTTGTTTCGTGTCCCCCAATATTTTACATTTATAATGAACATGTGTATATGTAAATTTAAATTTTTTTTTAAATTGTGTTATAAGGAAAGGTGGTTGATTTGAACTTTTTACCTTTTTTATTTATTTATTTTTAAACCTTAGTCAGTGGGGACACTGGCCGGATCCAAGATGGTAGCTCCTATGGGACTTTGTCACTCAAGTGCTGCCATTGATTTTAATGGTGGCACTTAAAGGGGTTGGCCACCTTTCTATTAAATATTTAAGTACTCCTTTCCCGGGGCAGTCACCTTTTATGTGACTGCCCCAGTGCTTGTAAGTGTTGCCCAATATCTGCCATTGATGTGCAAGCACCATACAAACTAACCTGCCAGCAGTAAATTCCTCCCTATTCCTGTCCATAAAATGTTATCCGTTACAGGGGAGACACGTGACCGCATCGTCCATAGCGCTGTCACAGTGCCCACTTCCAGCCGAACCATCCATACCTGTGTATAGTGTGCACGTCTGCACTGCTCCTGCCAGACACAGCTCCACATTGTACCTGACCTCCCTCCCCCGTGCACAGGGTCTGCATCTTATCTTCCTGATCCTCCTGTTCCTGGGCTGTCAGTGAGGAAGAGGGATAGACGGCATGGAGCAGGACACCACACGCAGCTTCCAAACTCAATGTCAGATTATCACACCTGAGATCTGAGGGCCCTGGACTACCGCCCATATGATGATCTGCCATTGACATCTCCTGCTACAAAGGCTCTGCGCTGCTTCCCTGGAGAAGAAATCCTGCTGTACTGCATTGGTTGCTGTCTAAATCACAGTAGGGATAATACTTATAGCCCCATGTGTTTTGCAGGAGCCCACGCAGTTACTTCTTTTTGTATTTGTGCTGGTTGTTACTGGAAACGATAACAGGGGGTGACCGCTACTCCCCATTACCAAACAGATGCCAGTGGCCAGATAAACCTTAGCAGGAATGCGCACAGTGGTCAGGGAGGAATGGGGGGGTTTGTAGGCGCTGCTGGAAAAAGGAGCAGCTCTTGGTCACGCCCACCTAGCCATCTAGTGAACCATTGGTACTGTATTCAGATATTCTGTAGATAGGTAGCCAACCCTTTTAATGGTATGAGACTAGTATTTATACTGAAAGAGAAGAAAATACTTTTAAAACAAAGTAAAGCAAATATATCGCCATATATGAAACACTTGAGCACTTATGAAACCCAAGTGTGTACAAATAAAAATGACAGGTCTTTATGCCCCCCCCCCCCCCCCCCTACTACTGCCACATGATCCGCAGTATCTGTGTGCTGGGGACACTGATAATGCTGACTTCATAGAGTAGAGTACTTTACTCGACTGTACATTACTGCACTTTAGTTGTGCCAGGTCTAAGAGCTGACCACTGTGAGGGGGTGGAGCCATAGGGAAGGGGCGGGGCTTGAATGCTGTGACATCGCTGTATGTATTATCTGTGTACTGTTACCTCAGTGTGTGTTTTATCCCTGTAATGTGACATAACTGTTTTTATTAAAAGGTTATTTCCATCTGGGCATTCATGCTTCATTAATTTACCACATATATACATTTCTTCATTCGCAAGTTATTACAACAAATTACCTGTGTAAAGATAATTACCCATAAATGTTGCCGTGTTGTCCCTTAGAAACATGACTGGCAGCGGTGACCGCACATGTGCTGTTGAGCCCTGCCCGGCCACCTGCATTCAGGGTTCATTACCACAGGATGGCTGTGGGACTTACTTTTTCATATGCAAAAACTATTTGTTTCTTTGTGCAATAACTCCAACTGCCATGGTCATATACAAGGACAACATTCTCGTTTCTATTGGACACATGGCTACATTTATGGGAAATTATCTTCAGAGAGCCTTTTTTAACATCCAGTTAAAAAAAATGTATGTGTATGTCCATGCTGTCCATGCTGAAGAGAATACCCTTTACTTTATACTGTGACTTCCCTGTGTGTACTTATCCATGTACAAGGATAAAACAGAGGGTGTCTTCACAGAACCGGGATGATACAGAGTGCTCTAACCATGCACGGATGAATGCATCATGAGTGCCGTAGGAGCGAGCCCGCAGTATTCGCGCGGCACCTAACCCTACCTCTTTTACCCCATGGCTCCACCCCCTCATGACAGTCCTTTCCTAAAACTGGGGAGTTTATAACCACTTGTACTCTGCAGTATCTGTGTCACCAGCATATGATACAGTAGTTGAGGGTGGGGAAATGGTGAAGGCCCACTCCTCCTGACCACTGAAGGAGGCCCAAAATCATGTCCCCTCTCTGCTTACCTTGTTATCCTGGCTCTACTTTCTATTTCTAATAGCCTGGAGTAGGTCGCACTATATTAGCATTACTGCCCTCAGATCCAGGCTACTACATGTACTGTAAGGTGAAGTGCACCAACTTTCTTCTGGCATGGCAGAGGGGCAGTTAAGGTGTGATGCAGGGCCCCTGTTACCCTGATAGAAGCAGCAATAGCAAAGCGCAGGGGAGAGCATGTACTGTGCTCTGTGTGCTGCATGAGTCTGAGTGGGTGTGGCCAACAGCTAGCATAGCCTGTACTCTGTTTATACAGATGGAGCACGGATCTGTGCTAGCAATGGCAGAAACCTGCTATGTTTTAAGTCGCTGTGTACTTTTTACATACATTTACACCACAAACAATAAAGAAAATACATTAATAGAGTACATTATTATGTTTTACTATTAGAATTCATACTATATTAAAAAAAATAGTAAGTTTAGTTACAATTTAAGGATTTATTAACTAGTTTAGTTCTAGATCCTATCATGTTAAATTCCTTCCGGAAATGTTTTCATGTACTGGCTGACTTGTAAAGGTGATTTCTCGTCACCTCAATTGCAGCTCATCTACCAGTTAAGCCCCTGGTGGTCAAGTTCATGTGTTAATGTGTTTTCCCCTTACAGAACTTGTATGACAGTATCAGAAATGAGCCATTTAAAATCCCAGAGGACGATGGAAATGACCTCACACACACCTTCTTCAATCCTGACCGAGAGGGATGGCTTCTTAAATTGGGTAAGCCCTGTCACCATGTAAAGTGCAATGAACATTTTATCTCATTCCTTTCGGCTCTTCTGTATCTTCCCTCTGCTTCTTTTGCCATCCTGTCACATCCCTCTGGAGCCATTTAACATAAATCTGATTGAGTTCAGAAGTCTAAGCCATTTGTACTTTCAGAAAACAGATTCATATTCAATAAATGACAAAGATTAAACTAGTCTGCTTCATTAATACATTCTTCAAAAATGTGGGCCAGAAGTTATGAAAAATATATGTAAATAATTACAATAGAAGCAGCGAAGCAGTAGAATTGGTTTTAAACTTTTTTTTGCTTTCACAGCTTAAGGCTACATTCACACGACCATCGGGGGACGTATATACGGACTCCGTATATACATCCCCCGTAGGCTGGCAATGGGTGCAGGGAATGGTACGGTGCAGCACACATGAAGTACTGTACCGCTCCGTACCCGGGGAAAAGATGGGACATCTATATGGGCCGTGCATCATATATTTCTATGGTGAGGGGCAAGAGCGAGCAGCGCTCACCCCCTCCTCCTCTCCCATGTGCCGACGTGTGATTGTAGCCTAACTGTCATATGTTCAGCTTTACTTTTTCTTTAACTTGTAAGAAAACATGAAGATTATTTGGTAGACCCACATTCAGATAGTATTAGACTTCCAGGTTTCCCATATATATATATAATATTTCTATTTCTATTTCTGGGGGAAACATTTCTAGCTTTTATGGGACAATACAAACACAGAGTTCTTTGTGGACACCCAAAAACCTTGCCTGTAAATGTCTGTACTTTGCTTTTATGGCTCCTGATAGTCAAGGCTTTGTCAGGTTTC
The DNA here is from genome assembly GCA_019512145.1 of Engystomops pustulosus. Lineage (NCBI taxonomy): Eukaryota > Metazoa > Chordata > Amphibia > Anura > Leptodactylidae > Engystomops > Engystomops pustulosus. The sequence goes on along the minus strand of CM033646.1, from coordinate 88,150,187 downwards.
TTTGCTTAATACTGAATGCACACAAAATGCTCTGTGGCTAGAGGATGTGTATGAACCTCGATTTCTACCTTTTGTTTATGTAACTTATTTTTTTCCTTTTCTTTCTCCTCACTTGCCTGCCTGCCTGCCCTCTCCTACCCTCTTGTATTCCTCATTCTTTGTCTTTGCCCCCACTTTTTTTATTATTATTATTATTCTATACCTTGTGTGTTCGGCCGCTGATGACACTTGCTCTACGTCTTCTTTCAATAACTCTTCAGGAGGTAGGTAGAGCTCAGCATTTCTTCTTCCATCATAATAGTTGTATGTGTAGGAAAACTGTGTGCAGCAATCACTGCAAGTGATTACTTTTTTATTTTTATTAATTTCTCTAGCAGGGGTCTATTGTTTAATCTAAGCCTGTAAAATCAGAGCAGCCTCTTCCAATTTTATGCCTTTCATTGTATGCATTGTTGATTAGTATGCATTGTAAGAGCCACTTTTACACAACCCCTGTGACTGCAGATGTTGGTTACATTAGATTTATCACAAAATGTGCACCACTTCTGCTCTACAGCACTCCTTAGGTGTTACAGTACGATAAATTACATTGGCATACAACAATTCCTAAAAATCCTTGCACGAGTGGCTTACTATACTGAACAAGGTTCTCTCTGCATTGAATATTCTCACCTTCCTAGTATTGACCATTGATGCCAAGTAGAATCTGTGACCTATGCAGAAACCTTTCAGTAATGGTAAGGTCCCCTGTGAAATGACTGGCTGTTGCTAGGACAGGAAATTATTTTTATAACTGATATCATGTAGCTGTCACCCGTACATTGTATAGCATGATGCAGGAATATTATGGGCTTAGATTTTGTGATGACTCCTTCTTAGGTTTTTCAAATCTGCTTTCATATCGACTATTTGTAAAACTCCATATCTTAAATCCTTCTCCACAACAAATTACTAAAATAGTTCACACTTCATTTCATGATGCATTAGTTTTGTCTACGGATCAACAATCACTTGTGGCTCTTGTTCTTGTACCTCCATCGGTTTATTGACTGTTCACTTCACATGTTGTTTCTGTGGCTTTTTTTTCTAGATGGCTGAGTTGGTAACATGTATTGTGTAAACTGCAGCTCTCCTTTTACATATACTCTCTAATTCTTCTCTATTATCCCCCTCCCCACATATAACCTCTTACAGGTGGCCGGGTAAAAACGTGGAAAAGGCGCTGGTTCATCTTAACTGACAACTGCTTGTATTATTTTGAATATACCACTGTAAGTTAATTTAGCGGGGGGGTTGTTTCTTTTTTTTTCTTATGTGGCAAAAACCTTTTAAATAAACTTTTATTACTGTTGGCTACTACTTAGGATAAAGAGCCAAGAGGCATCATCCCACTGGAGAACCTCAGTATTCGTGAAGTCGAAGATCCTCGGAAACCGGTGGGTTATGATACCTGTGAGTGCCAGTTTTTAAATAATATTTAGAATTTGTAGCTCATATATCCTTTTTTTTTTTTTTTTTTTTTTTTTTTTTTTTTCCTCCAAATCTCAAGAATTGCTTTGAACTCTATATACCGAACAACAAAGGACAACTAATTAAAGCTTGTAAAACAGAGGCGGATGGGAGAGTAGTAGAAGGCAACCATAACGTTTATAGAATTTCTGCCCCAACTCCAGAAGAGAAGGAAGAATGGATTAAATCTATACAGTAAGTGCTCGTTTTTTAAATGAATGTTTTGTCCTCCTAAAAGGCCGATATCATTCATGTAAAGGGGTTGTTCGAGTCTTTTCAAAAACATCTATGTGGCCTGGAGGGAGCTGCTTCTAATTATAAACCTCTCCTGCCAGTGCCCCTGTTTGTTTACAGGAGCATGGAAGCTGTGCAGCTTCAGTGTCTTAGTAAACAAACGAAGGCACGGACCAAAGAGACACAGGCGGGGAAAGAGGGAGGGACTGCCGAGTTAAGTACAGTTTTTTTTTTGTTTTTGTTTTTTTTAAGCATCCCCCTTCCTGGCCACATAGAAGTTTTTAAAAAGTCTTGGAGAAACCATTTAACAATGTTTTAGGAGGCCGACACTAAGCCAAAAAAAACCTACCTGTAAAGTAAAGTGGTTATTGGCTGTCCTGTCCACTCCCCCTTCCTCAGAATACACTCATAAATGAGAAAATAGCTGCTGGTTTCTGAAGATGAAGTGAGTACTCTTATTCAAGTATTAACTCTTTCATCAATAAGAAGTGGTTCTATTAATTCTAGTAATTCCTCTTTTTTGGCCTGGGGCCCACTTGTTCTTTACATTAATCCCATCATGCGGCAGAAAGTTTGGGTCATCCTGGGGGAGGCATAAGGAATTATCCACAAAATGAATACATTTTTGTATGGCTACGAATCGGGGTCTAGGCATTGTGTGGTACAGTGGGCAGTAATACAGAACATTCGTGAACAAATGGGACCTTTTATTGATGGCTTTTTTGTAAGGCCCATATTAAAAACAAGGCCCCAGTACTTTAAAGGGGGTTATCCCAGTTTTAAAAATTACTGAGGGCCGGGTCGGTATGTACACCCGGGTCTGTGTACACCCACCTGTTACAGCAATCGTCAGCAATGGACCGCTGCTATTGGTCCATTGCCGGTGACTGGGGAGTGTAGGCTGTCCATGACTGCTGATCTCCCTGTTCCCAGACGCTGCCTGTAAAGTGAGACCGGGAACCTCCGTTCCTGGCACTGATGCAGTAACTAGTGGTTCTGTATAGAAATGGCTGATCGTGGACACTGGACCAATAGCAGCGGTCCATTGTCAGCTGAAACTTCCCTGCTTGCCATCTGTCCCAACTGACCTCCCCCCTCCTGGACACTGTCAGTACTGACAGAGGATGTTCTAGTCCGTCTTGGTGCACTAATTAAGCACTCACAAGGACCTATTATAACGTCTAGGTCCATGTAGGGCTAAACTCCTTAAATGTCTTTTGATACCGACTAAGAATTCTGTTCAAAGGAAACCTATCATTTGATTTGATGTATTATGAAGCAAACATACCTTGAGAATGCTGTAGCTGCACTGATGCAGTATCATATCTTGGTTAATCCCTGAGCGGAGTGTTTTTGCTGAAAAAACAATTATAACATTCGGGACCTTGGGAAAGCTGGGACAGCATGGCTGCCAAGATAAACACATTACACTTGGGAGTTTGGAATTAGAAATGGTGGTAAGTCAAGCATGACTAAGCATGACAAGTCAAGCACTAATCAACCTGAGCTGGATCACTTATACACAGAGCTGGGGAATGGTGCAGCAATTGATTATTCTGTCTGGCAGAGAGAAAGTGATTGCATCATCTGCTGCAGAAGGGCTCTGGTGGTTGTTACCAGAGTGTGTCACTTCTGCAGCTTCACAGGTTGTTTTTATAGTCTGCAGCCTGTGAAGCTGCAGCGCGGAGTGGCTCTGTTAACACTCCCAGGAACCCTTTAGGGTCATAAAAACTTGATTTTAGATGGAAGGAGGCCATGGTTAACAATTGTAAGTCTACGAGTTTCACTGGTTTATCAGCCTTGATTTTGATGATAGATTTTCTTTAAACTGAACCTGTCATATATTTTTACCCCACTAAACCAGCAACACCATCAGGTAGGGTATGAAATGTCCTTTCCAGAATTCCCTTCCAGAAATATCACCTGTTGGCCTAAAGCAGTGATGGCGAACCTTTTAGAGACTGAGTGCCCAAACTACCTGAGTCCCAGGTAGCACTGTCACTTTAAAATAGCTCTGTGCACAGCAAGTCCTGGGCTGCCTGGGGCTGCAGGAAGATACCTGGAGTTATCTCTGGTGATGGCCTGAGTGCCCACAGAAAGGGCTCTGAGTGCCACAGGTTAGCCACCACTGGCCTAAAGTATTTCCTCCTAAATCATATGAAAATAAGCAGAAAATCTCTTTTGCCATAGGTGAGTCCTCTATACCTTTACATCAGCTAGAACCACGGTTCTGGTATCGGATTAAATGAGAGAATTCAATCTTTAAACCTGTATCAGGTGATCTTCAATTATGGGTAGATAAATTCATAGGAATGCAAACCATAAATACATAGGTGGAGATTTATCTCTAGTTGTATGTAGTTTCTTGGTGTATAATTTTCACACATTTTTGCAGAGACATTTTCAAAAGAACTCAAAATGAATCACAAAACTACACCACGTAGGAGGCGGTGTATGTGGGTCCTTCGCTACTACATCTGGTGCATGGTAGTGATGTATGTTGATAGTAGCCCTTGAAATTATTTAAATATATACAAGCACCTAAAATAAAATAACTAAACAGGAAGGTGGATATGAGTGATCTCTCCATCTATGTACAAGGACGAGACTGGCGCAAAAATTAAGAGTGACATCATGAGATCTAAACGCATGAATTGATTCAATATCGACAGAATGCAGGTTCATAAGGAGGAATTATTAGTGTACATGCAGTATATAGCATAGAGCCATGGCCGGTATGGGTGGGTGCCCTGGGCCTTCAGCCTCCAATGGGCCCACCCATATCCCGGCCCCATATGAAGATCTGCAAAAATACTTGATTGATTGGGCTGCAAAGTAGTCGGTTGTTGTTGCTCAGGTAGACACCATGGACACAGGATTGTGGTTGCTGTTATGGTTTTGTAGAATAATGGCCAGCTATTTGTTGACATAGCCGTGCGTGGTAGGGCTGTGGGAGTCATAGCTGCAGTTTGTAGTGTTTGGGCTGTCAGTGTTGGTGCAGCGTTGGAGACAGCACGGCTGCAGCTTGTAGGCTTGTTGCAGGCATGGAAGGGGACTGTAGGGTTGGTGCTTGCACAGCTGTGTCCTGAATATTTGGGACGGTCAGTCTCTCCTGCATAATTTCATGTGTTATTGCTGCTATTTGTACTCTGTAAGCAGCCTGCATGTTGCTGGTTTACAAATCGCAGTCAGGTCTGTGTGCAATTTTTACCACAGGGTTTAAACATTTTTAATTTCAATTGCCTTTATCCCGCCTTTGTCCATGTTTTATTTGTCTCCATCTTGCACAGTTTTAATGTTTTCGGTACCAGCAAATTTCCTGTGCAAAAACATCTCAAAAAGTCAGAATTGTGCCTGCATGCGGCTGTCGATTCATACAGAGCACGCACAGCTGATACTCGCAACGGAAGGCATGTAACACTCCGCATACACCGGACTATAAATCAGACTGTCAGAAACACATACACGTCTGCATAAAACCACTGCCTAAAGATAAATCTCCCTCATAGTGTGCATTTGGTTAATACCAGCTCACAGAACCACAGGTGTGATACAATTTGGAAGAGGAGACTCTCTCCTTTTATTAGAACCATATTTAGAAGTACCATAAAACCAAATATATTGTTATCTGAAATGGCACCACCACTTCAGCCTCTCAGCCAGACTCCTCTCGTCAGAGGCTGGAAGGAGAGCATTTCTAGTACCATGGTTCGGATTAAATATGAGTATTTTTTTTTTCAAAGCTAGATGTACAGAAACTGAAAGAAATATGTGCAATCTTGATCTTGATCTGCAATGTTGTCCCATCTGATTCTTTGTCACATTTATATATTTAGTATATTGAAATCTGCTCTAATTTGGTTAACATGCCATCTCTTCTGTAGGGCTGCAGTGAGTGTGGACCCCTTCTATGAGATGCTAGCTGCCAGGAAGAAAAGGATCTCTGTCAAGAAAAAACAGCAGATGCAGCAACAGCAACAAGAGCAGCCCTAAAAGACTTTGGTATTCTGGGCAAAGAACTTCCTCTGGCTTATAACCACTTCTGAGCACTCCATTGCCATGGCTGGCGTTGATTGCCGCTGCTCATGGGTAGCGTACAATGGAATCAAGAACTTGTTTGCACTGGATGCCTAGTGTATTTACTAGAGCATAGCTGAATATGATCTAGCCTCCGTCATTTCAAGCCTGTTCGCAGTGTTTATAGAGTACAGCTGTATCAAGGACTTTTGGATTTTGACTCCTTTTCCCTTCTTATAAGTAAAAAAAAAAAAAAAGTTAATTTAACTCTAAACTTATTAGACAAAAACGTGATGTGAAAAAGTGCATGAAAAAGCAATATGACTCACAACTTTTCCATTGCCATAGCACAGGCCTTACATTTCTCCTAAAACTTACATTTCATATTTTACTAATATTCTGTCAGCTAGTCCTCCATGGTTGGTGATACTGGCCCAAGTGAGAGCGTCTGGGAGTTTTGTTATGAGGATAGGGGAAAAAAATTGTTCCAGCACCAAAAAAATTTGTTGCATATTATTTAGTTTGTCATTTTAATGTGTAACTAAAAATTAAAGGGTACTGCCAACCCAAACGGTGACCTGTTTCGAGCAAAAAAAATGATAGCATGCCCTTAATCTTTGGGTTTTTTTCCCACAGTATTTTGCAATGGCTTGGGTTGCTCATAAACTAGGTAGGCATTACTCTTTCTATGAAACAAAGCAGACCCTTATGGAAAAGCATATGAGTTTGTGTCTATATTTAATCCATTTTCTGTTGCTGGCAGCTTGAAGAAAAGATAAGTTTAAGAGTAAATTCAGACAGCCGGTTGAGCGGGCAAACCGCTGTGCACTGGAGAGGAGGAGAAGGTGGTGATCCCTCCCCCCTCCAAAGAGAAAAGCACAGACACAGCCGCACACACTGAGAAAGATAGAGCATGCTCTATCTTTTCCCTGTGTACGGTGCGGAAAAGTGCCATACATGTGAGGCACCGTACTTCCGCTGGGCCGCAATTGCCGTCTATTAGGACCTTTATCCCATCTGAATGTACCCTTAAGCCGTAGAAGGACAAAAACTACCCAGTCAATGGATGTGATGGCTTCTTTTTAACCACAGCAGATAATATATGTAAAATTAAAGCATTACTAAACTTTGAACCAAAATGCATAGAAAAATAGTGCAGATGGTAAGAGAACATCCATTTACTTTTTATAAAGAGGCATCTCCAGCACCATCAAGGCAAATAATGATAACCTCCCTGCCCTTTTCTATCTGTGTACAAAATGGAGAAGAAGCTCAGATACACTGCTGGCTGCAGTAGAAGAAAGGAGCAAAACATGAGACCTAGAAAATATTTTTTTAAAGGGGTTATCCACTTTTTGAAAATTGTATAATCTAAAATTAATCAATTTTTGCATGTATACATTCTGTATTAATTCCTCATAGATGATGGCAAGCACAAATCTAGAAAACTAACAGCAAGGTCATGTGATGTCAAACAGATACACGGCTCGTTATAACACACAGCTCTGATTATTGTCTGTGATATAACAAGCTGTGCATTTCTGTGAGATCACTTGACCAGGCAACAGATTTAATCTCTGGCTGATGAGGTAAAATACAGGAGGCTTCCCTTTATATATAAAGAAAGCAGAGTAGAACTATTAATAGATATATTTTGGTAAATTACCTAATATTCTGCACTCCAAACTTACACGTTACAAAAAAAATTAGGAGAAGTGGCCAACCCCTTTTAAAACCATTGCAAAGTTAACTATTATCACCCGGGCTATAGTTTTCCAAATATAAACCAATGACCTCTAGTCTCCTTCTTTTACGTAAAGTGTCTCTGTGCTTTATGGAATAATAGATGCCATTGGCAGAAAAAAATTTCATTCTTGACGTTGTATTGTGCAATGTGACTTAATTTGATCTGCTATAGAGGTGTCAAACCTAAAGTCTGCAATAATTTACACAGAACAACAATCTGTTTGCAGCCATTTTAGGCACAGAGGAAGCCATTTTTTTTCCCATATTTCCCGGTCTGAAAACCTCTACAAATATTTTCATACATATGTGTGCTATGAGCTTTTCTAAGTAGCTGCAAAAGTTTAGTTGCCCAAGATTTAATTCTCACAGGAAACGGAAGAGTCCTTTAGGTAGTTAGTACATTTTTACAGCAAATTGAAGCCACTTGTGCACCCTCTTTGTGCCACGATGTCGATGGGGTCCGAAACACTACAGTGGGATAAAAGGTGCCGTCTCATAATAACACTAACCGTGCATGCATTTATCCTGATCATGCAATGATCCAAAAAATGGAAACAGGTTTTTTGGATATGTTTAGGGGGCATTAACCATGTTTCAGTTTGTAATGTAACAGTTTGGCAGGTTGTTTAAATGTTGTGCCAAAATGGGGTACACTGTCCTGTGCTCCTCTGCACTGTGCCTGTCTGTCGGTCAAAAAAGCTGTGAAAATAATTCAGGACTGAATACCTCATCTTTGAAGGGGTAGAATTTGGGATTATTGAATTGGTATTTTGTTTGTTTGTAAGTTTTTTTCTATTTAATATATCGTACACAAATATGTTAATAAAAATAGTAGTATGAGAACGTTTTGTGTCTGGCTCACTTTTTTTTTTTATTTATAAAATCATTTACTATGTATTGTGCTTTTTAGACACACATTTCCTCCTCGGCACTGTGCTGCTGTTCCACAGGAGCACCCAAATGCATTCCACAGCCATTCCGCTAATCTGCTGGTTACTCATGTGTCCTATGCCACTGCCGGGTGGCACAGATCAGCCTTTGCAATACAATAATGCCGTTATTAAGACCTATCAAACCTGGAGAAAGTATTCTTTAGCGATGTATTATGATTAATGTAGACTGGCATTTGACAATGCATTACACATCCATTGTTGCTGGGCAACGCATTGCCTATTTGACTACCGATATGTCATTTCCGGTCTGTGACTGCCTCTGGTTTTTGGACGTGACTGAATGCTGAGTGTGTACCTGGGTGTAAGCTTACTGTGGGCATCTAAGCCCTGAGGAAGGTTCCGGAGGGAGATGATACATGTGGAGATGATACACCTCCCATTTTGGACGAATGTCCACCGAATGCCTATTCCTACTTCTGACTATGATTCTATAATCCTTGATGACTTGTTCTGATTATAAACATGCAATACTTCATTACTATACTTTTTTGTTTTTCATGCAGGGTTTAGGGGTTGTGAATAGACCACTTTTTTTTGTGTTGTATAACCTTTATTTCATGAAATGCACATTTTAGTGGACATTGGTGGCTACTACATCCAAACTGTGAGTGTGTAGGGTCTACAAACTTTGGTATTTGTGTTTTTAATTAATTTTATGTGTCTCATGAATGCATGTGCTTTTGTGCATATTGTTTGTGTGTAGACTGGTATCTGTAGGCATTTTTGGGTTATTCATGGCCCCATCTTTAACCCCTTTTTCGTTTTTGCATCTTTATTTTTCACTCCCCACCTTCAAAAATCTATAACTTTTTTTATTTTTCCATGTAGAGAGCTGTGTGATGGCTTGTTTTCGATCTTGTGGATACCAAATTATTATAGGTTTTATAATGTTTTCATACATTTACAAAAATTAAAACCTGTACAAAAAAAAATATCATTTTGCCGTCTTTTTGCGCTAATAACTTTTTCATACTTTGGTATACAGAGCTGTGGGTGTTGTCATTTTTTGTGACTTTTGATGAAGTTTTCAATGCTTTTATTTTCAGGATTGTAAGACCTTTTTAATCACTTTTAATTGAATTTTTTATATTTTTCAAAATGGCAAAAATGCCATTTGCGACTTTGGGCGCTATTTTCTGTTACAGGGTAAAACGCAGTGAAAAAAACATATTTTGATCGGGCGTTTTCAAGCGTGTGTTTATGATTTTTACTGTTTATATAACTTCTAGGGAAAGGGGGGTGATTTGACTTTTTAGGTTTTTTAATGTAATTTTTAAATTTTTACTATTTTTCAGACTCCTTAGGGTACTTTAACCCTAGATTGTTTGATCCTACCATATACTGCACACCATCTATTACAATGTGCGTATCGCACATTGTAATAGCCTCGGATCTTTGTGTGATCCGAGGCTGTCATGGCAACGGATCGCCGCTCCCCGATGACTCACGATCGTTAATGCCGCTGGCAGCTTTCCCAGGTGGCGATCAAAGGGTTAACACCTGTGAGCACTCTTCATACACCCCCATGCGCAATAAAATGTACAGGTATGTCTTATTGCGCCATTGCGCTATGTTTCTTAAATGTCCTCAGGATAACAAAATAACACATTCTCTATTTCACTGTTATTAACAAAAATGCAGCATTTCACAGATATAAGTACAACCTGTCTCTATCAGTCTTACTGTACACTTTTCAGTTGCTCTTCGACACAACCCTTTAACTTCTGATTTTGGGGTCGGGCCGCCATCTTGGATTTCTGTGTGAGGCTGTGCTTGCTGAGTTTGTGTCTTTCTGTTGAGACTGTAGCTACACCCCCCTGTACGGAGCTCACACTGACACATACACTGATTTGCCAGCACATCGTGAGCAGAGAGCAGCTACAAAGTACAAGGAGATAAGTGATCTGGTGGAAGGAGGAGGCACATATCTGTGAGAACAGAGATGTAGCAGAGCTGGCAGTGTAAAAGTCTGACAGTCTCTGGGCTTTATAGGTTTTCAGGTTTAAGGAGGAGGTGGTCTTTCTGACTCACCCAGGAACTTAACTTGGTTTTAATAATGTCTGGGTTTTTTCTGTTGTGAAGAACAGTAGAAGGGTCCATGTATTTTCATATTATTCTATATTGGTGTGTTCTTCCCCTTTGTGTAGCAAATGTTAGGTGACTGGTTCAAGTTGCTGCTCTACAAATTTGATCTAAGGAGGAAGATGCCAAGGGGAGCGTAGCAAGCGGCAGACCTGGATGGATGCATGAGCTCCTCTGGCCTACTATTCTCCTGCATTTATGGTTTCTAAAACCATAAAATGCTAGTTGGTTATAAAATTGTCACCTTATTTTTTCATCAATGTGAAATGCATTAACATTAAACAAAGTTAGAAGGTTTTTATTTTGTTTTTGACCTGGGGGTCTTGTGGACCTGAAACGCATAATACTAATAACTTAATACTGTGCATCATTGGCCATGAACCTCCTGTCAATCTTACCCGAGGAGCTCCAGAGTACAGATAGATTCCCAGGGCAACCAATTTAAAGAAAGTGAGACAGAGCGCAGCCATAGGATGACAAGGTAAAACCTTTGCTAGCAGGAAAATGGCAGCAGATGGCTAATGAGAGTAAATTAGAGAATTGCTTATATTGGCTTAGTGCAGAAATAAGAAAACGTTTCTTAAACTTTATAAGTGTTCTTTAACATGCTGTCCATTTCCTTCTGATCCTCCTTTAGAATCTACTCCTTCATTGGAGTCCAGCTTTGTTTAATTAAACTAATTGGACTTGATTAGGTAAGGCATACACCCATCTATGTATGACCTCACAGCTAGCAGTGCTTGTCAAAGATCATGAAAATCATGAGGTCTAAGGAACTGCTCAAGCAGCTCAGAGAAAGAATTGGCCAGGTATGGCCAAGGTTGCGAAAAAATTTCTGCAGCACTAAAGGTATGGAAGGAACCTAAATAGTCACAGAAGCCTCCTTAAGCCGGTCACAAAGCAGTCTTGCGGCCGCTTTTCGTTGTTTGACTTTTGGCAAGTATGTGATCCCAGAGAGCGAGCCTACATGTTCTATTCAACCCCTCATTACACCCACACCCGGATCAATTAGTGACATCCAAATGTTACGGATGCTAGGAAATGCAGAAGTGGGTTCCATCTTTGGGTCAGATCACGCCCCGTAACTTTTTACATAAGAGGTGAATATTTGTGTACACATAGCTGCCATTGGAGATCAAACAAGGCCCTGTTGAAAGTACCCCATACTAGAGAGGAACTATCTTCCTTCTTTGTGGAATATTTCCACTTCAATGTGGACACAGGCTCCACCCAATCCTTATTATGGGAGGCTCATAGGCGTTGATGAGGGGTTACTTTATTGAGCTGGGAGCAAGTTCCAAAAGATACAGAATGTGCCTAGAGAAGGAGTCAAGATTCGTGAAGGGCATGAAAAACCCTTCCACAGGATGTTTGCGTCAGCTGGCGGAACTTAGGGAGTCACTGAGAGAACTCCGACTAAAGCAGGTAGAGAAGATGTTGTATACTTCACTAAATTGTACATCTTGAATGGAGGAAAAAAGAACTGGTACTGACTGACTTTCTAGACTCCTGCTCTCCCTGGAGTTTCTCACCTGAGGCTCCAAGTTCCCTCAGGTACCCTATTTACACAGGTGAAATAGAAGGAGTGATCAAAGATTTACTGAGTGGCAAAGCACCAGGGGCGGACGGGTTGACATACTTATATCATCAATCACTCCTGCAGGTTTTACTCCCCCCACATGAGTCGACTGTTTAATGCATTCTTAGAAGGGAAATCTTGACTCTCACCAACTCCTACATAACCTAATAACCAAACCAGGAAAGGATGCAATGGAATGCACAAATTGCAGGCCAATTGCACTCCTCAACACCAACATTAAGATTTATGCTATTATTCTGGCCAACCAGCTGTTACCACTGCTTCCCCACATGATTCACAAGGATCAAGTGGGCTTTATACCTTTCCGGCAGGTGGGTGATAATATGAGAATGGCTGATAGATCTGCAAAATAAAAAGGATGAACAGGCACCCATTCTCCGCTTAGACGCAGATAAATCCTTTGATAGACTAAACCGGTTGTTTGTTTCAAATGGTAGAATATACCATTTGTGGGCTCAATAAAGAGCCTCTATTCAGCCCCTATGGCGGTAATAACACACCTGCATGCTCCTTCCAGCCCCATACAAATTCGGAATGGTACCCGGCAGGGCTGTACACTCCTCCCCCCCCCCTCCTTTTTTTTGTTCTGTATAGCTTCCACAATCTGTCAGGACACTAGCATTCACGGGGTTAACATACAGGTAAGGACTTCAAGCTGTCATTGTTTGCAGATGATGATCTTCTTACCTTAGCCCAACCTCTTATATCTCTCCCAAATCTTCAAACTCATTTGAAACAATTTGGCCTCTTAGACTACAAAGTTAATGCTTCAAAAGTTGAAACGTGTCTTATTTACATGCCTACCCCTGTGCTAGATCTTTTAAAAAACGGATTATAATTTTCATTGGAAAACGGCTATCCCATATTTGGGAGTGAATATAACACCTTCCTACAGTTCACAATATGAGCATAATTTCCCAAGACTTTTTCCCAAGATTAGGTCCCTTATGGATAAATGGGACATTTTACAAATATAATTTTTCGGTATGATAGCGGTAATAAAAATTACAATACTTCCAAAATTGATGTATCTAGTTGCCAGGTTAGTCTCACTTTTGAGAATTTTTAGTCCCAAATAGAAGTACCCAAAAGTAAGTCTGTGTCTAGCATGCTCTGTTTTGGAACTTATTAGGTGCAAGAATGGGACAATTTCAGAGCCCAAAAGTTGCACAAGCTGAAGAAACATCTGGGCTACATAGATAAATCTTTGATGCAGCAAACTTTGGTAGGCTGCTTGATTCTGCACCTAAAAAGTCTCAAACTGTGAGAAGTCGCAAAAAAAGAAAAAAACAAAGCAATAGGAGTGATACATGTCCCCCATAGAGTGGCAAAATCAGCCCTGCTTTCTCGTTAAGGGGGAGCTATCTATGCCAGATTAAATATTATTGGGCGGCACATCTTATGCCAGCCTGGTTGACTATATTGGCCTTCTCGAGATGTATGATAATAGCGCTATTCCAACACAATTCTTTTTTGTGTACTCCCGAAATCTAGCCTCCCACTGGACCAATGTTGGGTCTCATTGCTTTTACACTAAACCTCTGGCGCAAATGTTGTTCCGAATTCCCACTGGTCTCTCAGCACTCCCCCATGCAGTCATTCCTATTTACACCATATATGCCTCATACACAAACAGGATGATGAGCCTTGGCACATTAAAAGCCTGTTTCGATGCTGACATAGTGGATATTGTCTCTCTTAATCTACATTACCCTTCCAAGTTCTGCATGAAAAATTTGGTATCCCATAATCCTCCCAGTCTGCAGATTAGACTTCTACAAACTTTGGAGAATTCAGATACAGTTTCCAAGACCAAGCTCTTTGAATACCTCTGAAAGACTAGTTAGTACACACATGTCCAGGCTTATATCTGAAATATAATTAATCGTTTTACACCCATACTAATATGGCTAAATGGGAACGCATTGTAGGTCACCGCATAATGCAAGAAAACTGAAGTCGTATTTGGCGTTCAAAACATTGATTTGCACCACTTATAGCAGTGATGGCTAACCTTTTAGAGCCTGAGTGCCCAAACTTCAACCAAAAGCCACTTATTTATTGCAAAGTGCCAGCACAGAAATTCAAGCAGTAATTCATAACTCCTTGTTCTTTGACAATTTTCAATTGTTCAGCCTAATAACGGCACCAACAAAGTTGAAAGGAGGAGGGAAAATTCATCTATCATTGTAGGAAGATTCTGGTGATTTTCATGCTGTGGTGATGCCCTGGGTGCCCACAGAGAGGGCTCCGAGTGCCGCCTCTGGCAGCAGTGCCATAGGTTCGCCACCACTGACTTATAGGGAGGCAGGAGTGGAGTTTCAGGAGGCACACTTCAGCATATTTTTTGGCCATGAACACTTATTCAGCCATTTTGTGAGGTAGAGAGGGACTTGCCTGGGGACTTTCACTGTCTGTTCCGCTAGACCTCTTTTTCTACCTGCTTAATGTGTCCCCACAACCCGTTCCTAAGGGGACCACAAAATTAAGCCTGCATGTCCTTACTGCTGCTAGGTGCTTGATAGGACAATATTGGAAGAGGTCGGAGCCCCCTACCCAAGCACCCCTGTTGGCAAGTCCTTGAAGTGAGCAGTATGGAATCACTGACAGTGTTAATGAATAACCAAGTAGATCTCTTCACTAATGTTTTTTCTCCATAGGATGCTTACTGGGATGTAACATTACATCAGAGGGATGTTTAGACTCCCCGAGTAGACCCCATGCAATATGTTTGTGCTATGTGTCTTTGTTTGTTTAGTAGGTATTTGGCTTCTGGTATTCATTATTACTATGAGTAAATGTGAAGCCACTTGTTCTCCTTTGACTTACGTGTAATAACAGTATTACAATAATATCTAAAGAAATATTGCAATGTTATCTGCTCCTAATTGGCCGTATTGGCCTCTTATTTATCTGTGTGACAATAACCTATTGATGTATGAAAGATTTTTCAATAAATCAATTAAAAAAAAAACATTTTGGCTTGTGTTCATAAGTGGAGTTAAAACAAGTGGATTTTGTGTGTGCTAAGACTGAATCTGTGGTTTGGGTGATTGTGGATTGAGTATAAAAGTAATAGCAAGGCACTTTTCTTAGTTTCCCAATTTAAATATCTTTTTTTTTTTACTTTCTTGGTGAAGCTGTGGTTTGGGTGATTTAAATAGCTTTTTTTCCCCTTTCTTTGCCTGGTCTGCTAATTGGCAGGAGCGATTAGTGTTCTCACCTGATAAATTAAAGAGAAGCGACTCAATTTTGAGCTTGCTCATTTTGGCTTGTGTTTCTAAGTGGCATAAGTGGAGTTAAAACAAGCAGATTTTGAAAAAGAGGATTCCACAGAACTGTAAGTAATCCTCATTGTATATCTCTTCATTTATACACTCCTCACAGTTTTGTAACTAGGATATGGCTAGCAAGATTGGTGGTATGCTCCAGTGCACACTCTGCCGTATGTATACACTGCTGGAGCAGGAGTTCCAGGGTGAATACGGCTGCGACAGATGTGCCCATATTTTTCTACTGGAAGCTCGTATTAGAGATCTGTAGGAAGATATTGCACGTCTGCGAGTAATCGACAATCTTGAGAGGAGTATGCTACAGGATATAGACTGGGATCAAAGACTGTCATGTGATGATACTAATGTAAAATGGGAGAAATTCAAATCTATCTTGGGTCATTATACTTCTAAATTTATTCCAATAGGTAACAAGTATAGATGGGCTAGATTACACCCCACGTGGCTTACAGCTACAGTTAAAAGAGCAATTAATGATAAAAAGAGGGAATTCATACAATATAAATCTGACGGGTCTCCTGAGGCTTTCAATACTTATAAATAACTTACCAAAATTTGCAAAAAGAGAATCAAATCAGCCAAACTAAAAAATGAAAGTACCGCTTTCTAAAATCTTCAGGGATTCCATAATGTCTGGTGTGGTGCCAAGTGACTGGCGCAAGGCAAATGTGGTGCCAATATATAAAAAGGGCTCTAGAACTTCGCCATGCAATTATAGGCCTGTAAGCTTAACTTCCATTGCGGGGAAAATGTTGGAAGGGTTAGTAAAAGACTATATACTGGAGTATGTGAGATCAAATAGTATAATAAGTGACAGCGAGCATGGGTTTACTAAGAATAGAAGTTGTCAGACTAACCTGATCTGCTTCTATGAAGAGGTGAGCAGATGCCTGGATGAAGGAGCTGCTGTGGATATTGTGTTCTTGGACTTTGCAAAGGCATTTGACACTGTCCCTCATAGACGCCTGATGGGTAAAATAAGGTCTATGGGTTTGGCAGAAATCATTTGCAATTGGATTGAGAATTGGCTGAAGGATTGTATCCAGAGAGTTGTGGTCAATGATTCCTACTCGGAATGGTCACCAGTTATGAGTGGTGTATCCCAGGGTTCTGTGCTTGGCCCACTACTATTTAATATATTTATTAATGATGTAGAGGTAGGAATTAATAGCACTGTGTCTATTTTTGCAGATGACACCAAGCTGTGTAGTGTAATACAGTCTATGGAGGATGTTCATAGGCTGCAGGGTGACTTGGACAAATGGAGTATTTGGTCATCCACTAAGATTCTCTGGTCTGATGAGATGAAGATTGAACTTTTTGATGTTAATCCAAAGCGGTATGTATGGAGAAAACCTGGCACTGTTCAGCACCTGCCAAAAACAATCCCATAATTAGTGGTGGCAGCATCATGCTATGGGGGTGATTGTCAGCTGCAGGGACAGGGCAACTGGTTGCAATTGAAAGAAAGATCCAGTGTGCTCTGGACCTCAGACTGTGCCAAAGTTCCACCTTCCAACTAGAAAATGACCCTAAGCACACAACTAAAATAACAAAGCAGTGGCTTCAGAACAACTCTGTGACAATAATTGATTGGCCCAGCCAGAGTCCTGAGCTAAATTTCCCCACGGTTGGACTAATAAAGGATTATCTTATCTTATCTTAAATCCAACTGAGCTTCTCTGGAGAGACTTGAAAATGGCTACCAACGTTCACCATTCAACCTGAGGGAACTGGAAAGGATCTGCAAGGAAGAATGGCAGAGGATGAACAAAATTTGTTGCATCATACCAAAGAAGACTCATGGCTGTACTATATCAAAAGTTACCTCTACTCAATACGGAGCAAAGGGTCTGAAGACCTATGGCCATGTAGTATTTCAGTTTTTCTTTTTTTTTCTCTCAAGATAGGGTGCAGGGTGAACATTAATAAGCAGAAAAAAAAAGGTTTTTTTGATCTTACCAATTGGCTGCAATGAAACAAAGAGTGATGAAAGCATAGAATCTAGACGGGTAGTCTTCCGGGGGATACATCACCCACTCTATGGACCATTTAGTCCTTGCCTGGATGCAAAGTAGAAATTAACTCATCGTGTGATGAGTGAATGCTGAGTTGCATTTAAAGAATACCATCCCTACTGTGAAGCATGGGGATGGCAACACAATGCTTTGGGGCCGTTTCTCTGCAAAGGAACCTGGACAACTGATTTGTGTATATGAAAGGATGAATAAGGCCATGTATCGTGAGAATTTGAGTGCAAACCTCCTTCCACCAGCAAGGTGAAATGTGTTTGGTTCTTTCAGCATGACAATGATCTCAAGCATACTGCAAGTGCAATGAAGATGTGGCTTTGTAAGTAGCATTTCAAGATCCTGAAGTGGCCTAGCCCTGTCTCCAGTTCTCAATCCCATAGAAAACCTTTGGAGGGAGTTGAAAGTCTATATTGTCCAGTGACAGCCAAAACGTCACTGCTCTAGAGGAGATCTGCATGAAGGAATGGGCCAACATACCAGCAACAGTGTGTGCCAACCTTATGAAGACTTACAGAAAACATTTTTCCTATATATATAACAAATTATTGAGATGAACTTTTGTTATTGACAAAATACTTATTTTCCATCATAATCTGCAAATACATTCTTTAAAAATCAGTCAATGTGATTTTCTTATTTTGTCTTGCATGGGGTCTACCTGATGTCAATTGCAGGACCTCTCTCATCTTGTTAAGTGGGAGAACTTGTACAATTGGTGGCTGACCAAATACTTTTTTCTAAAGTGTATCTTGACAACATTATTGTTTATTGAAAGACCTACGAGGAGCATCTTCACCATCTGGCTGAAGATCCATCTACTTCAAATTGCAACTCAGCATGAGCTGAAAGTGAAGCTATCCATCACCTGCTTCAACCCAGTCGTGAGTGGCAATGGAAAACAGCCAGATGCTGATTAGATTGCAACTGTCTGCATCTGGACTCCCCCAACTACCATCCTAGTTGCCAGCTACTACCAGTGGTTTATCCCAAAATTTGTTCAGCTGCAGCCTGACTGCAGGAACTCCTAAAGGGTTTCCCCAGGGACTATCAGCAGTTCCAAACACCCATAGACTGGAAGTAAGAATGGGAAGCTTTATTCCAGGTGTTAAAGCAAAAACTGACAGAGCCACCGTTGTTGGGATATCCTGATTACAACCTACCTATTGTCCTTTACACTGATGCCAGCAAACTGGGCCTTGGGGCTGTTTTCTTCAAGATGGGATGGAGAGTTATTGCTTACACCAGCTGTTCCTTGGGGAGCCTGAACAAAACTACAGCTTATTTAAATTGGAGTTTCTGGCGTTAGTCTGGGCAGTGACCGAAAAATTCAAAAATTGCCTGCCAACTTCCTCCTGCATGAAAAATAACCCACTTGCTCAATTGAATACTGCTCGGTTGGGAGCACTTGAGCAGAATTGGGCCTCACATTTGGCTAACTGTCCGTCTGTAACTGTACTGTATTCCTGCCCAGGGCACTGTTTCCTCAACTGAAGTGAAGTGAGAAGACGTCAAGATACAAAATTTTCAGGCAATAAGTCAGATCATTGGAGAATTGATTGAGTACTTTTATAGTGGTCAAATCCCATAGAGTATTTGCTGGCACAGGGCTAGTAGAGAGCTGATCTACCTGTGGGGCCAGAGGAAGACTTTGGTCCTGCAACAGGACCTGTTGTTGAGGAGGACGCTAGACTCTATTATCTACAAGGGACGCAAAGATAGTGTGAGACATGTATCATGACCAGTCTGTTCACTTTTGGGCTCACAAGACCAAGGCTGCCATAAAAAGACATTTTTACTGGGTCAACATGAAAATCGACATCGAAACCAGGTGCCGAGAGTGCCTTTCCTGTGCCATTGCTAGAGTGGAGTAACACAAACAGTGGGCTACTCTTTACCCCATTGTGAGCCAGCATTCTCTAGAAATTGTGGCAATCGATCATGTAAAGCTTGAGGCCAGTCAGTCAGATCGAGAAGGACTAGAACAAATAGAAGCAGGACTTTGAACATCATGTCTGTATGGAGTCGCTACTTCCTGGAGATCAGGTATGACTTAGGAACTTCCCCTAATAAGTAAGATGGGCAGTGGGAGCATGAGCCATACCTAGTTAGGGACAGTCTGCCACCTGAAGTCTACGAGATTTCAAGAGAAGACCATCCAACACAGAAATGTCTTCGATCTTCTAGACCGCTGCCAGTGTTTCCTGTCCAGGTGTCCTCTTCCAAGGACTCATTTTGCTTCAAAACCCCCAATATTTTCTGGGGTTAATTGTTGCACAGATCTGGATGATCATTTCCACTCCTGCAAGTTCTCGTCCAGAGAGGCTGCCTTCTTGGTCACTGTCACCCCTACTGGTGACCATCGGTGATGACTCTACACTGCAGGCTTCTGACTCTGAGGTGCCCAACTCTTTGATTCCAATACCCCGCTTTGAGAACGATGATGAGCAACCAGAGGTACCAACTCAGCAACTCAACCGCAGGTCTCAGAGGAGACAAAAGAAAAGTCTCCTGCCTACCCACAGGAGTGGGAACTCTCCCAGCGATTGGGCTGAAGCCCACATCAGGTACTATTATTATTCATTAACTGTTTTCTTTACAGGTTGGGCTGAATCACTATTCCCCTTTGTTCATAAACCAGATACTTTTCAGACTTCTCCTTGTTAAACTACTGTAGTTCTAACTGCCTATGCTGGATGCAGGGTGGATTTGCTAATGAACATTGCAAAGAACTTTGCCACTTGTCACAGAGGAATGTAATGTTGCCCCTGTTCACCGGTTGTTTTAAAGTTTACACCTCTTTTCGCTGTTAGGACTGTGCCCAATGTTTCTAGAAATAGCAGAAGACTTTGTTCCAGCATCTTCCCCAGGCCAGTGCATCATTTGTACAGTTCTGAATTTTTCTATCACATCATAAAGTTTCAAAATATCTGCCTCTCCTCATAGTACTTTGAAAAATATTTGAACTTCTTCACATACCTTTTGCCGTCTATATTTTATTTCCAGTTATACTCAGCTTTCATAATGACCTTACATAGCTGTAGGAATTAGCCTGTGCTAAACTTCTTATCTAGATCTACCAAGACAACAGACTTCTAAGATTGTTTCCTTAGCGCTGAGAACCTTTCTCATTGCTTACCTCATTTAACCCTCTATATAATAAATATGTAAAACTCTTAGACTGGAGCATCCCTTACACTGTGGTTTGTGTAGCAGGACTGAACTACCAAGCACATGGTTAACCAGGAATATACAATGGCTTACCTGTATTCATTACTTTGACCTTGTCTTTGTTAGGAGATGACATCAGTACTGATCCTCTTGTTAATGAGATGATCAGCAAAGGCTAAAACCAGCTTGTTAAGTGATCAGTGATCCTACAGATAACATTTCAGAGTCACTCATCAAGCACTGACAATTTTGAAAGATATAAACTAAACCGAAGCAATATTGAATTTTGGTTTTGTGTGCTTCAGTTTTAATGTGTCTCTGTAGAAAGCTTTTACAATATATAAACAAAGCTGCAAATTCCCTGGCATTTAACTCCCCTCCCCCAGCCATCCCTGCCAAGATTTGTCTTTCATGGCTGCTGCAATAATGTGCCTGAGTACCCTTTATATTGGCAGTCAATCACAGACCTCTGGATTCTACAGAAAATAACCACTGGACTCACTGACCATCTTCTGCAGTGCAGTGGGGTTTATATGAATCTCATCACTGCAGCCAAACAGAATGACAGGGAGGAACGGTGCAGCATTACTGCAAGTGATTGGGAATTGAAACTGGCTTTTCCTATTTTATCAATGTCTAGCAATGTCTACCTTTTTTAATATTTCTTAAAACTCCCTTAAGGTGTATTTATACACTGAAATTTGTTGCATAACTTATTATTCATAATCTATGAGATATCATTAACCAAAGATCAGACTATATCTACAGCCTATGGGCCCAGCATTTTATCTGAACTGTTAACTAAATAATTGTATATTATAGAACATGCATTTATTCCACTATGTTTGGGGTACTTATGATATATTAAGAAACTTGTATTACCTTTTTTTGTTAGGGAGAATGGGAAAAAAAGGTCATTCCTTTGTTGCTTTTTGGTTCCCTTTCTGGCATTCATCATGAGGCGTAATTGACATATAACTTTAGTCCGGGTGAGGCAATCAAGATTTTGTTTTATGATTTACCATGTTTACAAAATAAAAACATATAATGAGACAATTTTTTTCTCAATCATACAGTTGAATGATATCCTTCGCCTAACCAGTGCCCTACTGGGATGCCTATGACCCACCATATGATCCATTCTTGGATCCAACCGCTGTAAATCCACAAGGAAAAAATTATCTGACATTCATTTGCAAATCCTTAAACATAGTCAACAATGTTTGTAGTAGCTTGCTTTAGTACTCTTTGCCTCATTTCATCATGGATATGTTGGCCCCTGTTATGAACCTGTCGAGTAGGACAGGAGCTGTGGGCCCACTACAAGTCTGATCATACCTGAGGAGGAACAAGTTTTTATTCATAATTGTAGTGGCTGAAGGCAATGTATTCTTATTTACCTTAAATAAGTCATTACCCCCATGTCTAAAATCTGTTTTTCTATTCACTAAGATACTATGATATTACAGGAAAGTTACTGTAAAAGCATCTGAAATACATCTGACCTTTGTGACTAATATCTCTCAATGTTGTGCATGCTCCATTTTTTGAAGAAGTCTTATAAGCCAGTAATACAGTTGTGGAAGGCATTACATTAATGTAGGGTTTGAATGTACATCACTAGATCACTATGTTAAGAAGAATGTTCTAAAATATGCACTTCCTTAAAATGTTAGACTGACATTGTGGTCTGCTCTTACTGGAACTTAATTAAATCAGGAAACCACAATGAGAACATTTTCTATACAAGAACAAAAAGACAAAAATACAGAATGTTAATTGTGTGAGGAAACTTTTTTTGATCAGTAATGAATATTAAAAATAAACTTTTTTTGATGGTGGGATGTTTTTCACCATAGTGTCAGGATCTGAGGACCAGTGGGACAAGTTACAAAGTTTATAATTCTCCAATTGCAATCATTTTATTTAAAAGTTTATTTCTGGCGATCATGTTTTTGGAATTGCATAGTTATAACCTGGGAATATGTTTAGATGTATGGCTTGTAACAATACAATATTAAACAAGGACAACCATGTTTGGTGACATATGCTACTCTAGAAGGAGGAGAAGAATGTTACACCAATGTGAACATTTTTTTTTCCTGATGGACTGAAATAGATTTTTTAATTAGACATTTCCTAGAGCTCTCTGATCTTTAAAAACTCCCATTTCCCTATGAAAGGGTGAAATTATAATGGAAAAGACAGTAAAGATCACATAATCAATCCAATAATAATCACATATGAAATTAATCCAATTATGAAAACACAGTCTACTATTTTCACCATGAAATACTAATGGTTGCTGATGACAGAATGAAAACAGGCAATTTTTGTCAATGCTTTTATCACATTGCAATGGACATCAAGTAAGAAGTTCTCAGTATATAAACACATACACAGCGATACAGGTTGCTATGGTAGAGAAATAATAAAATACACACACATTAACAAAACAGTATAATCAGTGTTAACAATATACAACACATGGATATGATCCTCCACATTCAGCATAAACAGGAAGATGGTCACCAACAGTTGTTGAACTGGTATTTATATTCATGTACATCATGCTCTGAAATGATCTGCAGGATTCAAGAAACATCACATAAAATACACCTGCTTAAAGAATATATACACATAGAAAGCATTCAGCAGCCACACTAAACATACAAATAACTAAATATGAATAGAAGTGCAAACCATGCAAAATAAAAATGGTAAGATAAAGAATGCATTAGCAATAAAAATAACATATAAAGTTTTGCTTATTCTTGTGAGAAACAAATGCTCATTTAAATAAGATTCGTATGATGAATGTGGTTAAAGCTTAGGAGAGGTGCCTATGTATCTGATATGTATATGTGTAGCTGGTATATTTAGTGTATACATGGTCTATTTCTAATGATAAAGAAATAATGTAGCAGTCTTCACTAAAAATATGTCTGCTCCTCTCTCATCTGAACTCAAAATAAATTAAAGGATATGGCAATGATTAGATATAAAACATGCACCAAGGTAAGTGAAGAGTGGCTTAAAACAGAATAAGGCCCCTTTCACAAAAGCCTTGCAGAGTTTGATGACAGTTTCATCAGAATTTGGTCAGAAGATGAAAAAAATTTGGATCAGTTTTTACAATGTTTGCACGTGCATGCAACTTGAGTGAAAACAGACGATTACTGTGTGTCGTATGGTTTCTATGGGTAGTGAAAAATGCATTGCACTTGCATGTATCTCAAAATGCAATGCTTTTTTGATTTTGTATTGAACACCTCCTGTAAGTTTTACACAGGTGAAATAAATTGTTGTCTGACAAAAACCCACTGAATTCAATGGATGAAAGCCCAATGCAAGTCGTGCACATCAGAAACACAAGCAGAAGACGTGTGGAGAATGCTTATGTGAAAGGGGCCTAACAAGCACCTGTTAACAGCTATAAAAGGTGTGCTGCCACCTTAATTCAATCTAATAAAACATCTTTATGCCCATTCCAGATAGGTGTCACTTCAGCACCCACCACAGGATATTCTGGAGGCTACAAGATGAACTATTATCTGCATAACTTCTGAGTACCCTGAGGTTTATTTTGAGTGTAGTGTAGCTGATGCAAACCACAGGACATCTACAAAGTTTCACACACTATTATAAAGAAAGCAACAACATATGATCAAAAAGCAGTATTAAAGAAAATGACATCATCAATGCATGGGGAAAATTGTACACAATAATTTCTACTCCATTTGAATCATTAGTCATTGGGGTATTGGGAACCCATTCCATGCCTGGGTTCCATTTCAGAGCATGCTGAGTGTGAAGGGACTCCTCATGTCAATGACAAGAGTTGAAAGGGAGTTTGGTAACACCACCATGAAGCTCCATCGATGACTCTGTCCATTCTATGACATCACCAGTTGAGTGAGCAGCACAGGTTGCCAGCTTGTAAATCTCACTAGGAGTTAAGATATGGCTCCACATGTTAAAGTCAGAAATTTCTCCCACAAAAGCTTGTGTGGCATCAAATCTTCCTCCCAATGTGTCCTAATTATTCAAAACACAATACATCAAATGTTAAGTACACTGCATAAATGTGCATATGTGTATACATGAAATGTGTATACATAAAATACAATAAGGTATAAGGTAAATTTTAGCAAATCCAACAACTATATCATGTGTGATCAGTAGGTGTTTAATATTTAGTACCTGCAACAACATGGGGGCTGTAAAATGGACACATTAGATGCATGGCCATACTTGCCGCTCGACACCTGGGGCACGATGCCTTGGGCGAACCGCAGGTGGGGTTTATAGGGGGGATGCTGAGCCAAATAATTTTTGTTTCTCCTATCGGTGGCATGTTGAGTGTTGTCAGGAACAGACACCGGGCTCATCCGCAAGGCACTTGCTCCACACACTATTCTGATTTTCCACAAACACACCCGGTTCTTCAGGCAGCCATTAATACATGACTTCACGTGTTTCATATATTTAATAGCAATCGGAAGTTAATGTTTCATACTAGAGTAGTAGTAACACTAAATGTGGCGCAACTCCAGGGTACAGAGCTGCTCTCTTCTAGTAAAGTGCCTGGGGTTATGGGTATAAGTGTTAGCTTGATGGTACCAATAGGGTGCGTAAGCACTGAGAGTGCATAGGGCAGCATCAACACTAAATATGGTCCTTATTATATGTAATGTATGTAATAACGTAAAACTTTATGTAGTGAGGTCAAATATGTGAATACTGCAAGGTATTCCTTACATTGTATAAACAGTAAGTGAAAGGAGGGCCATATATTTTCTTAGTTCAGTGAATGCTTATTTATCAGATGAAAAAAATAAAATCAAGCTTTTAAAGAGTCTATTGGAAAACTGATTGTTTTATAGATTCTATATGTTAATATAATTTCAAAAATCTTTTTACCTGTTCTTGCCCCAAAACAAATATTCCACCAGGTTTTATTGGGTGCCAAGGTGCTAAGTTTTCACCATTTCCACGTCTTACACCATCCAGATATGACTCCCATAATCCATCCCTGGAAGACCATGTGACGCATATATGGTGCCATTTAGCGTCATGAATGGCTAATGGTAAAGTTGCAGCCTGCACATATAAAGTACACAAATTAAGCACCCAGTAATTTGAGAAACTGTGACTTTTTATCATTTACACAGTAAAGGTATCATTACACAATTGGGCTTTTACAAATATTTTTTTTTACTTTAGTATGCTCCTTGGTATCATAACGAGTGAATATGGCAGGGTTGCTATGTACTGCATATCCTCATTTAAGAACTGCATACAGGAAACCACAGATAAATTAAAGGCAGAAAACTTCAAAAAGCCCCAGTGAGAGTCAAAGTTAAAATAACTCTGCAAATTCCAGCATCCAATGAGCACTAAGTAAATGTTAAAACATCTTTGGAGCTAGAGATTTCACTTCCTAAAAATGATATTTCTAGTTTTGTTCATAGATTATTAAAAATAACACAAAAAGTATGAAAATAAATATCGATTTTATGTTTCCTTTTTCCTATGAATCCTGTGAGTTAAAAATAGTAATTTTAAGATTGAAACGTATTCGTAACTTTTTGTAGACACCAATCCATAATAGAAAAAACTGTAATTTCTTCAAATTATAATTTCTTCAAAAATATAGTAGTTATTACCTTATCATTTATAAGCAGTTCCATTGGGTTATTTCCCCACTCAATCAGCACCACTTCATTGGCCTGTCCTGGAACAGAATATGAAAAAGGTGTGCCCACACCAGGAGATGAATTGGACTTCAACCACAAGCAGATGGTGAATGCAAAGATCTCGTGATGAAGTGTTCTTTTGACCTTGGCATACATATAACTTGTTCTGAGAGGGAAACTGACTCTGAAATCATTAGATTTCTTGTCTGTTTTATGTCCTATTGGAATGAGATATGAAATAAGAAAGAGTGAATTTGCTATTCGCACTTTAAACATAAAAACATATTTAATGATTAACCACAACAGAAGTGTTACAATTACTAATAAAACATTGCATTATGACCTACTTTACTGAAAAAAAAAACAGGTAAAGTGAGCTTCTAAAGTACAAAACAGTACACAGTTTTAGCCTTCAGGATACGGCAACCATTAGGAGGATACGTAATTTATAAATATATATATATTATATATATATATAATATACAATATACACTCACCGGCCACTTATTAGGTACACCATGCTAGTAAAGGGTTGGACCCCCTTTGCCTTCAGAACTGCCTCAATCTTTGTGGCATAGATTCAAAAAGGTGCTGGAAGCATTCCTCAGAGATTTTGGTCCAATTTGACATGATGCGCCCACAGTTGCCGCGAGATTTGTCGGCTGCACATCATGATGCGAATCTCCGTTCACCACATCCAAGATGCTTCTATTGGATTGAGATCTGGTGACTGTGGAGGCCATTTGAGTACAGTGAACTCATTGTCATGTTCAAGAAACCGTCTGAGATGATTCCAGCTTTATGACATTATCCTGCTGAAAGTAGCCATCATATGTGGGTACATTGTGGTCATAAAGGGATGGACATGGTCAGCAACAATACTCAGGTAGGCTGTGGCTTGCAACGATGCTCAATGGAACCAAGGGGCCCAAAGAGTGCCAAGAAAATATTCCCCACACCATGACACCTACACACCCAGCCTGAACTGTTTGATACAAGGCAGGATGGATCCTGCTTTCATGTTGTTGACGCCAAATTCTGGCCCTACCATCCGAATGTCGCAGCAGAAATCGAGACTCATCAGACCAGGCAACGTTTTTCCAATCTTCTACTGTCCAATTTCGATGAGCTTGTGCAAATTGTAGCCTCAGTTTCTGTTCTAGCTGAAAGGAGTGGCACCCGGTGTGGTCTTCTGCTGTGTAGCCCATCTTCTCAAAGTTCGACGTACTGTGCGTTCAGAGATGCTCTTCTGCCTACGTTGGTTGTAACGGGTGGCAATTTGAGTCACTGTTGCCTTTCTATCAGCTCGAACCAGTCTGCCCATTCTCCTCTGACCTTGGCATCAACAGGCATTTCGCCCACAGAACTGCCGCTCACAGGATGTTTTTTTTTTTCCGGACCATTCTCTGTAAACCCTAGGATGGTCGTGCTGAAAATCCCAGTAGATCAGCAGTTCTGAAATACTCAGACCCGCCTTCTGGCACCAACAACCATGCCACGTTCAAAGGCACTCAATCACCTTTCTTCCCCATACTGATGCTCGGTTTGAACTGCAGGAGATTGTCTGACCATGTCTTATGCCTAAATGCACTGAGTTGCCGCCATGTGATTGGCTGATTAGAAATTAAGTTTTAACGAGCAGTTGGACAGGTGTACCTATTAAAGGGCCAGTGATGTATCTCTATTATTTATATATATATATTTGTTTTGTTGTTATATCATGGAAATACTATTCTCAAAGATATGTTTTTGCATCTTTTATGCACCTCCACCATTAATTATTTCATATGCTGTCCCTCCACGATTAACTATTTCATAAGCTGCCCCTCACCATTAATTATTTCATATGCTGCCCCTCCACCATTAATTATTTCATATGCTGCCCCCACCATTAATTATTTTATATGCTGCCCCGCACCATTAATTATTTCATATGCTGCCGCTCCAGGATTATTTATTTCATATGCTGCCCCCATCATTAATTATTTTATATGCTGCTCCTCCATGATTAATTATTTCATATGCTGCCCCTCCACCATTAATTATTTCCTATGCTGCCCCTCCACCATTAATTATTTCATATGCTGCCACTCCACCATTAATTATTTCATATGCTGCCCTCCACCATTAATTATTTCATATGTTGCCCCCACCATTAATTATTTCATATGCTGTCCCCACCATTATTTAATATGCTGACCCCCACCATTAATTATTTCCCATGCTGCCACTCCACCATTAAATATTTTATATGCTGCCCCTCCATCATTAACTATTTCATATGCTGCCCCCCCCATCATCAATTTTTTCCTATGCCGCCCCCACTATTAACTATTTCCTATGCTGTCCTCACCATTAATTATTTCATATAATGCCCCTCCACCATTAATTATTTCCTATGCTGTCCCTCCACCATTAATTATTTCCTATGCTGCCCCTCAGCATTATTTATTTCATATGTTGCTCCTCCACCATTAATTATTTCCTTTGCTGCCCCTCCACCATTATTTATTTCATATGCTGCCACTCCATCATTAATTATTTCATATATTGCCCGCCACCATTAGGTATTTCATATGCTGCCCCCACCATTATTTCATATGCTGCCCCCCACCATTAACTATTTTATATGCTGCCCCTCCACCATTAATTATTTCATATGCTTCCCCCCACCATTAATTATTTCCCATGCTGCCACTCCAACATTAAATATTTTATATGCTACTCCTCCACTATTAATTATTTCCTATGCTACCACTCCGCCATTAATTATTTCATATGCTGCCCCCACCATTATTTCCTATGCTGCCCCTCCACCATTTATTATTTCCTATGCTGCCCCCACCATTAATTATTTCATATGCTGCCCCCCACATTAATTATTTCATATGCTGCCCCTCCACCTTTAATTATTTCATATGCTGCCCCCCCACACAATTAATTATTTCATATGCTGCCCCACAACCTTTAATTATTTCATATGCTGCCCCACCATTATTTCATATGCTGCCCCACCACCATTAATTATTTCATATGCTGCCCCTCCACCATTAATTATTTTATGGTACCCCCACCATTAATTATTTCCTATGTTGGACCTCATAATTAATTATTTCCTATGCTGCCCCACCATTAATTATTTCCTATGCTGCTCCTCACATTAATTATTTCCTATGCTGCTCCCCACAATTAATTATTTCCTATGCTGCTCCCCACCATTAAGTATTTCCTATGCCGACCCCATAATTAATTATTTCATGTATTAGAGTCCCCAGCTGCCACAATCTTTTTATTGCACTTAAAAAAAAAATCCTATACTCACCTCTGGCAGTGGCTCCCGCGTCTTCTTTCTTCTGGCTGCTGCCGGACAGGAAGGGGTGCGCATCCAGGTTCAAAGAGTTATGTGTGCCGGGGTTTTCTTCCAGCCACATCACTCTACCTGTGGTAATAGTGCTTGAGTGGCTGTTTCTGGTGGCATCGAGCACTATACAGTGAAGTGCAGGAGCTTCTTGTCCGGACAGACGGCGGCCCCTGTCCGACAAGCGCTGGATGTAATGGATTGGACAAGGATTGGCGTCCTCGTGGAGTTACTTGTGATATGCGCATTTTTTATCTACATATGTGAGTAGAATTGGAAATAAAAGTTTTAAAAGTTTGAAACTGTCTACACTATGTCTGGATATATCTCTTATATGCAGTGAGTGGAGGAGACTAAAACAGGAGTGAAAATATTGACGGTTTCTGGTCTGAATGGTGACTTATCCCTGAAAGTGATCCCTTGTGTTTGGTGCACAAATAAGGAGGAAACGTGCATGGATCGTCATTTTTGTTTTTGTTTTTGAGCTCCGGTCACAAAAAGAGTTTTTATTCTACTGGATGTAATGGAGCCCGGATAAAAACTGCGGCCGCATAAGTGGGCCGTAGTTTGGGGACCCCTGGCTTAAGGTGTTAAATGGCCATGATTGTAGTAAACAACATTTAAGGACATTGCAGCAGTATATGCAAGGTTCCTGTCCAATTGTAAAAGTTCTTTCTCTCAGCCTGTGCAATCACCACAGTGGTACAGTACACCATTAAAGCTGTCCTAAGTGTACTATACCATCAGCTGCGGCAATTGTTTTAAGGGGTTTTCCCATTAAAGAAAATCTCAAATTTCAATCGCTTATTGATGTTTACATAATACAGATGATTTTTAACCCCTTACTTTACAATTTTTTTGCTGTTTTGGCTCCTATCACTTCCAAGGCTGGTTGTGTAAGATTCCAGAGTGTGGGCGGGAACTCTCTAAGCAGACACATTATAATCCCTCTAGTCTTTTTAGATGCTGTGTGCTGACAATGTGCTTAAATTATCAGGGTCCAGTTTTATATACACTTTCATTTAGCTTCTACTTCTTCATTCTACTAGTATCTGGCACAGAAAAAGAGAGATGAGACAGATCAGAGATAAGATTATGAGATACATGAGATGTACACTCACCTGCCACTTTATTAGGTACACCATGCTAGTAACGAGTTGGACCCCTTTTTGCCTTCAGAACTGCCTCAATTCTTCATGGCATAGATTCAACAAGGTGCTGGAAGCATTCCTCAGAGATTTTGGTCCATATTGACATGATGGCATCACACAGTTGCCGCAGATTTGTCGACTGCACATCCATGATGCAAATCTCCCGTTCCACCACATCCCAAAGATGCTCTATTGGATTGAGATCTGGTGACTGTGGAGGCCATTTGAGTACAGTGAACTCATTGTCATGTTCAAGAAACCAGTCTGAGATGATTCCAGCTTTATGACATGGCGCATTATCCTGCTGAAAGTAGCCATCAGATGTTGGGTACATTGTGGTCATAAAGGGATGGACATGGTCAGCAACAATATCTAGGTAGGCTGTTGCGTTGCAACGATGCTCAATTGGTACCAAGGGGTCCAAAGAGTTCCAAGAAAATATTCCCCACACCATGACACTACTACCACCAGCCTGAATCGTTGATACAAGGCAGGATGGATCCATGCTTTCATGTTGTTGACGCCAAATTCTGATCCTACCATCCGAATGTCGCAGCAGAAATCGAGACTCATCAGACCAGGCAACGTTTTTCCAATCTTCTACTGTCCAATGTTGATGAGCTTGTGCAAATTGTAGCCTCAGTTTCCTGTTCTTAGCTGAAAGGAGTGGCACCCGGTGTGGTCTTCTGCTGCTGTAGCCCATCTGCCTCTAAGTTCGACGTACTGTGTGTTCAGAGATGCTCTTCTGCCTACCTTGGTTGTTTCCGCCCACAGAACTGCCGCTCACTGGATGTTTTTTCTTTTTTGGACCATTCTCTGTAAACCCTATAGATGGTTTTGCGTGAAAATCCCAGTAGATCAGCAGTTTCTGAAATACTCAGACCAGCCCTTCTGGCACCAACAACCATGCCACGTTCAAAGGCACTCAAATCACCTTTCTTCCCCATACTGATGCTCGGTTTGAACTGCAGGAGATTGTCTTGACCATGTCTACATGCCTAAATGCACTGAGTTGCCACCATGTGATTAGCTGATTAGAAATTAAGTGTTAACGAGCAGTTGGACAGGTGTACCTAATAAAGTGGCCGGTGAGTGTACATGACATTCTCAGCTACAAACACTCACTGTCAGATTTGATTTGCCTCTCCCCCCTCCCCTGCATAAAGACCTTATCTGTCTGTAGTTTGTCTGTAGTTTGTAGCTTTACTCTCCTAATGATACTTCTGTTGTTTGCCTTGTTTGCTGGCAGGAAGCGAGTGTGTGTCTGTCTGAGTGGAACTGGAATGCAAGGGTGGGGGCTTGTGGCAGAGAGCAGCTCAGCGTAGCATCAGACAGTAGAACAGAAGATACAAGGTCGTGTCCAGGAGCAACCAAAATTAAGTACACCAAGACTGATAAAGACAGGTTTGACTTAAATCTGTGAAAATTATGTATTTATGTTAATGACATTGAATTAGACAATGGGGCAGGTTTATCAAGCTGTCTAAATATTCAGTCATAATATTTCTAGTTGCCCATGGCAACCAATCACACCTCCCCTTTGAAATATTCATGAGCACTGGTAAAATTAAAGCTGTGATTGGTTGCTATGGGCAACTAGAAATATTCTGACCTTCAGACAGCTTGATAAATCTGCCCTAATGTGTTATTTTGTTTTCCTGAGTACATTTTAGAATCTTGTCTTTGTGGGAATACCCCTTTTTTGCAGTTCAAACTCTACTGCGGATGGAGACCTTACTTTAGTGATTCATTGCTCCAATGAGCAAGATGGAATTCACAGATATTTCTGAGTAAAAGGCAGTTTAGGAAGGAAGGAGGTAGACGTAAAAGAGCCAAAGTAAGGCTTAGTTCAAACAAGTGTTCTTCAGGTTCTGTTGAATCTTCTGTTGTTAAGATCCTAGAAAATAGTGCAGTCACCAGCATTTTTTATGCAAGTGCAATACAAGATAATCTTCAGTATATTGAAGTTAATGGGGGAACTGAATTTTGCTCCAATAAGATATATTACAAATTTTCTTGTAGTTACTTGTACTATTGATTTAGGCAATGTGTTCTATGAAAAGTAAGCGACTATGGAAGGATGCAGATTTTGGGACATATCTCTATATTTCAAAAGACATAACTTTTCATTTTTTTTAATCAACATAGCCCTGTTTATACTCTTTTTTTTGTATGTGCTTTTTTCAATGCCGCCATGTCGGCATACACAGAATGTTTTGTTAATTTTAAAAAAAAATATGCAGTACAAATAACGTAATCATCTTTTTTTTTTCTACCAACAATTCTGTGCAAGCTTGTTTTTTGCAAGGTGATCTGTTGTTTTCATTTATGCAATACTTTATAATTGTTAATGGCTTTTTAAGCAGAAAAAATACAGATTGTGTATATATTTTTTGTTTTTATCACCAATGGGAAACTGTTTTTAAATTGCAAATTTATAACTTTATTCTGACTCATTTCAGCATTGATAATGGAAGTGTGTAGAGACTTAAAGGCCAAGCATGCTTGTGTTTGCAGGATTGGATAAGGAAAACTTTGCCTCTTTGCTACCTTGTAAGTTAGCACCATTAAAATCAAGGATGACTATCAAGCAGCCTTAAGACATGATGGGGTAGTAAAGCCAAATCAGTAACTACAAGGTAGTACAATAGCTACAAGGATATTGAGAAGTGCTGTCTACAGCTGGGTACTTTTTAGTTCCTGAAAAGAGAACTGGTTTGGCTTTAACCCTGTATCATGTCATTAGGCTTCTCGAAAGGACTGCTGGATGTTTAAGGAGCTGCCTTACAAGCTAGCAAAATAGGCATTTTTTTTCTTTTTCCCATTCTGGAAAAACTAGTTGCATTGTAAGTGAATTTATCTTCTCTAGCTATGAGCAGCACATTCAAATTGAAAGTAACATTGGGGATATTTATTATGCCTTATTATGCCAAAAAACTGCTAGAGAAGGCATGTAAAAATTCCAGAGCGTCTTAGTAGATCCAGCTGCCGTGCACCACCAAGAGCAAGGGGGATTTTAAGACTGTTGTGCAAGACAACGGCCTTAACAAATCCTCCCATTGTACTCTTGAAGCAGTTTCAGAATGCCTTTAAAAGTGATCTTTCAAGCATTTGTGTTTTTTAATTTCTTGCAGTCTATGGAAAACTCCACAAATGATCAAAAACACCCACAACAAATTAAAAAAATCTGGTGCTGGTGTTGTTTTCTTCAAAAACATTAAACAAGGGTGAAATCCTTATCATTCTCTTCCTCCTTCCTCCCTCTACCTTCCCTTATAAAGCCGTGTCTGACCCATTTGCTCCAAGCAAATGTCTGCCAGTTCATGTTTTCAGGGGTGAGGCAGGAGTAAGAACTAGTAGAGCAGAGAGGATCCAGGTATATTTTTAACACCTTTTAAAAGTGTATAAGAACATTCATGTCAGCATAGTGGTCTATGAGAACCTGCCATTAGGTATAAAATGTGTGATGCTGATGACAGGTTCCCTTTGAGACATTCAGCTAGATAAAATTTTGCTCTATTGATCCTTAACATTTCTTTAATAATATATTAAATTAGAGTGCCTTGTGCTTAAAGGGGTATTCCGGGAATATAAACGTCTGATACAAAAACCCATAATGCTATAAATAAATGAATGTAACAAAACTTAATGTCATTAGTCACAAAATGTAGCTTAAATAGTTTGATGTTATGATTCACAAAATTTTATGGCCTCTCTAAAGTTATCACCAAGATGGCTGCCACTGGAAACTACAAGTCCCAAGATCCTTTAGTTCTCAGTAACTCCTCCTACCTCTTATGCTCTGCTCCCAGTGATAATCTAACATGTTTTCTTGCTCTGTTACCATAGTAATGATGTGTAACTGCCATCACCACAACACTGGCCATACTGGATGCACTGCAACCAATTTACTACAGCCAAACATAGTGGTGATCACATGACCTTCCCAAGCAGGTGTAGGACATGTGATATGGACATGTGACCAGTGGCCATCTTCTGCCCTGTGTATGCTCTGCAACGTACCGCGCAGAGGAAATAAATGGACTGAGTAAAGGGTCGGTAGCATTTTAATTCTTCATTACAGTCTATGTCCACAACATTTTTCTGCTAACCGGAGAAAAAATTTAAATAACAACTAAATACATATAAGCTTATATTTTAAGGACCCATTTATATATAAATTATGCTGATTCCTGGAATACCCCTTTAATGTAACTTGGGATAAAATGGCTTTATTTTGCATAAACCTTACCCTTTTCTTTTCCATGAAGTGAACTGTCCAGCTTGTGTCTTCCATGGTCTTCATGTGTTGGGTCATGTTCATGGTCCTTTTCACTGTGATCTGATGTGTTACTTTTTTCATGGAGCTGATGTTCCAAAATGCTGATCTTCTTTTGAAGGGTATCTCTTAAAGATGTTGAAAATAGGGTGGAGTTTCTGTTTCTCTGGTAAAGAGATAAAGGAGAGAATACTTTTCTTATATATTACGTATTCTTCACAGTGTACATATGATTCAGTATGACTAGTGATTTTTATAGGACCTATCATTTTAGGGAACATTATTTCCAAGTTTAGCTCTGATTTCTTGGTTGAATTTCTTCTAATCACCATACCTGTAGACTGATTTCTGTATATATAAGTTGTCCACATTCGATGGGCATGATACCAAAATCCATAATACGTGTTAGACCGAAGCTGGTAGGTGTTAGTCAAGTATATCTGCTATACACATTTATTTAATTCTTAAATTTTTATTTTACTTTTATGTAGTACAATTGCAAAGACAAAGCTTGGAACATAAATCAGTAACAGAGCAATGACAAATGTTATTCCAAATAATAAAGTAACAAATAAACTTATCATAGCTAATGCAAGCAGTGAACAAGTTCTATATTGAAGAAACTGGAGCAATTTGCACAAATACCAAAGTGCATTAGAAACATTTTACCAGATAGGGATTGTAACATCTATGTCAGATACGTCCTCAACCCGTGTGTGGCACCGCATTGTTCCATGCGCCTAATGCTGTCTATGGGGGACGTATGTAGAGCCGCAAGCTTGTGGCCATATATATGTCCCCCATATGCCCATGTGAATGAACTCTTAGGAGAAGCTGATTTTGTTCAAAACTCAGTTTAAAACTTATGGTTTCCCATAAGTCTTCTGTTCACATTCTCTTCACTACCAGTTATAGTTTACCTTGACCTGCTCCTTACATTGTGAGAGAATCTGTTTGTTATATACTGCCATTTCAAACATGATTTTTGGTACTGCTTTACTAGCTCTGTTGTGACCTGGCTTGTTTTGCCATTCTTCTGTGTTGGGTTATCTGCCTTGTTTCATGTTGCATTTTGGCATACAGAGGAAAACTTTTCTAGTAGTCTACCCTCTAGTTAAGGAGGGCCGGACAGTATGAAGGGAAAGCTGGTAAGTTTGCTTAGCATTAGGGCCCACTGTCACCTGTTAGTTCCCAGAACCTGCATTACAGGGAAGCTACAAAAAAGCTTTGGTTTTGGGGATAAGCAATATGTTTAGTTTCCTAATGGGTTGGAATCCTCCAGACAGGATCTGTGTTGAAGCCAGGGCTGCCAAACCATGTTGTGCGCAAATTTTACTGAGCAGTTCCTTGAGTCTAAAGATGTCATTGACTTTGGCCACACAATGTGAGTGAAACAATTTTATTCAGAGGATCTCCATAATTGGGGTATGAGGTCTTTTGCAGTTGCAAAAAGTTGTACTAAGTTGAATTTGGATGGTCTGCAGGAAGTTTTAAATATAGCCAAGATAACCATATCTGGTGTTAAAAAAGTGGAGAAGAGGATACATAATATTTTTAGCAATCTTCTCTAAGTGGAGATTACATGGCATGCCCACCATGCCGGATATCTACATTTAAGATCTGCATCAGTCACATTGTGAGCATGCAAGAACTCTGGGGTTTTATACCATCAGGTTAGCAGTTTGTAGTCATTTTCTTGGTGACATACAGAGGTAATAAAACCTATGTAAGTGTGAAGGATGTTTTCACTTCTTGCTTTTTCTTGTGATGAAGATACGATAAAAGACTGATAAAGGGTGAAAATATTTCTTGGGAAGTCTAATGCTGGATCAATAAGTTTCTTAAAAACAGCGTGTTCTCTAGAGGTCATCATCATTACAGATAGGAAGTGCAGATGTGTTAAAAGTGCTTAAATAAAGGGGAGTCAGAGAAAGCTTTGTATGGCGTGTTTAGCGAAGACTTCTTGAGCAGATACTCTGTCCACCAAGTTATTTGAGGTTGAAGTATCACCCAGGGCATCCCAAAAGAACTGAGATACAAGATGAAGAAAAGAAGAACCTTGAATGGTAAAAGTGGGGATAAAGAGGCCATGTCCTCCAGATCTCCTGGGCTCCCCTTATTAGACGATCTGGGGTGAATCAAAAATCCTAAGAAAAATGTGGCCCATACACAACTGCCTCCAAGGCAACTATCACATGATTTTTCTGGGGATTAACAAGGGAGAGTCTTCGGTTGAGCTTAATAGCCTTATAATAATCTGAATGATCTGGTCCTCTCATCGTCTTCTTTCCGACCAGAAGGGTATGAGCTAATCTAGATCTTTTCTGTTTCCAAAGAGAGCTGGATGTTAGGCTTTTTATTTGCTGAACAATGAGGGCAGATTGGCAATAGACATCATCTGCATGGTCTACAGTAACTTGGGGAGTATATAAATCTTCAAGTTTTCAGTCCCAATCCAAGAGATCAGTTGGAGATCATAGGATTTAAGCAGTTTGTATTGTAAATATAAGATGCATCTCTTGTAATCTGTATACCTAAATGTTTCAATGACCTGCTTCCAACTGCTATTTTTTTAATGTGTCATCTTAGCTAATAACCTGCTCTATCATTCGTTGATTTGGGCCACAAAGGCAGAAAAGTAAAAAATCTACACTGTGCCATATATATATATATATATGGCATTTGATTGTAGACATTAATTTAAATGACCTTCACTGCTATAATCCCCTCCTTCATCTTAGTCCCCATTAAAATACCCCACTTTCTTTAATACCCTAGTGATGTCCACTTTTCTTTAGTCTCCCCACTCATAATACTTTCTTCTCCTTTGGTCTCATATATATATAATATTCCCCTTTTCATTTATACCATCCCCCAACTTATAATGCTCTCCCTTTTTGTAACAATATGGCCTTCATATAATGTGTCTTTAGCAAATCCTCACATTAAACTCTGCAGTGTTCCCCCTTATATTGTGGCCCCCTCTCTTTTTTATTATCTTGTTGCTGTTTCCCTACATCAACCCTCGACTTCTTGTATTCTGTTGTCTCAGCCATTGCGGTGTACTGCTCTGTCTGCTCTGAAAGTTTGGGAAATATGTAGTTGTACTCCTCCCCTGTCTAATTTTGTTGTACTAAAACTGTTTTAACCCATCAATAAATATGGTGTGAGGCATTTAAGAATATGGCCTCAAAAGGTCCACATTAGAGTTTAGCTGTGGGTTTCAATCTAACATTAGGGATATCTTGCGGTATACAGCGGGGTAACTTGAAGGGATATAGCTGAACGTCAGGAGTGGTGGAAATTGAGAGGAGAAGTCCCTTCTTAAATAACAGTTTTTCTAGGTCGGTTTGCAGTTAATATCAAATCAATACCTGTTTGTCTCCACATAATGGCCAGATGGTAGGCGAGAGGGCATTGTACCTGGCTACATGGACATGTGGTACAAAAGGATAGAAACATTCTCATTGTCTATTTTCTACGGGCTGCAACAGGCTATCCTACAAACATTTAAATTTCAGATTTTTCTTCACCCCTGACAGTTACAGAGTATGTTAATAGGTGTGCTGTCTATAAACCACTGTATAGGCTGCACTCCTTTTGCAGTTACATCTAAGAGGCCTATTGCTCTTAGAGCACAACAGATGAAATATGATTTATGTCTATTTCATACATAAAAATCTGATCTGAGCTGTAAAGGTTGAGAAGTGTTAGTGTTTACTCATTGCAGTTTTGTGGGTAGAAATATATGCAACTGTTATCAGAACAGCATTTTCAGAAATCCAAGAACATGCTACAAAGCACCCCGGTCCAGATGCCTGGAACAAATCTTCAGCGCTTCATATCTTCATATGTCTGAGTATGAGCTGAGATAAATAGTTACATGCCAGGGACCCAAGTTATCCTGAGCTCATAAACAATACTTCCTTTTGGTTCTTTATGTTTGGAAAGAACAAATCAGATTTAGGATAGTTTAAAAACCAGAGGTGCATCCAGTGTAAAGAAGGTAGACACCCATCCGGCATATTATATATTCCTCACAGCTAGAATCTATTTTGCAGTGAAAGTCATTAATTATCTTTCCTTTCAAATTATCCTGACTTTGATGCTGAATGTGTTATTTACATATATTTTAGGCATTATGACTCTTCCCATCATAAAAGTGGCATTTTTTTTGTTGTGGTTTGAAATAAAATCCAGATATAACTGCCATAATAATTATCTTATAATCCTATAATACCTGTACTATGGCTCCTTACACACAATATTTGTCACAGAACAAATTTAAACCATTTAAAGTAGCATTTTTTCTCTATAACATTTGTAACATGTCTTTTTTACAGTGCTTTTCCAATACTATAAAAATGCCATCCCCCTAAACAAATATACAGCATGTTAATGAATAACTAAGGAATTTTTATAGTCCCTCACATAGGCTATTGTTCATGCGTGGGGTAGGAAAGATAATACATGGGACTGTACATACAAGGATGTTGGCTGTGTAAATTCTCTACTTTACACAGGGAGATATCCTTCAAACATTTTTATGCCTGCTCCAATACTTCTTGTTCATCACATTTGCTGGTTTGTCGGCTGACTGGAGAGTTTACATGGTGAAACTCTGGTTACCTATCCTTCAAATCATACAATATACAGTTTTAGAAATTGAGAAATCTAAGATTTAAAAAAAATAAATAATTTTTTTTTAAATATATATATATGTCAAACTCTAAATACGGATACCTGTAAATGTTCCAGTCTGTCCTTCAGTGATTCCAACATTCTTTCCATTTGAGGAGCAGTAGGTGAAGTCACTTCAGGGTGGTCTTCCATTGTGTTTGGTGGTGTACTTGGTTTGCGATAATGTGAGTCATGTGCTGGCTGTTCCCGGTATTCCCGGTGGGTTAGATGATGGTATTCATGATCTCTTGCATGTCCATGTATGTCGTCATAACCATGAGGATACTCTCTGTCATGGCCATGTTCTCTTTCATGCCTCTCTTCCCATTCATGTCCATGTTCTCTTTTATGTCCTTGTTCTCTCTCATGGCCATGTTCCCATTCATGACCATGTTCTCTTTCATGCCCCTCTTCCCACTCGTAACCATGTTCCCTTTTATGACCATGTTCTCTTTCATGCCCATGTCCACTTTCATGGCCATGTGCACTTTCATGGCCATGTGCACTTTCATGTCCATGTGCACTTTCATGTCCGTGTGCACTTTCATGACCGTGTGCACTTTCATGACCGTGTGCACTCTCATGTCCATGTGCACTCTCATGTCCAAAAGCTTCCTCATGCCCATGTTCTCTTTCTTTTCCATGCTCTGGAGAATGACCATAACCTTCTTCATGTCCCCTATTATGAGGGTAGCCTTCACAACGGCTAAGTTTCACAGTTAGCTCTCTGATGGTCTCCCTTTGGTCTAGGATTGTTTCCTTCTGGTGAACAACAGTCTCACGGAGATGTAAAATGGTTTCTTTTGCTTCTTCTTGCATGCCTAACCAGTGCCCTCCACCACCTGCACTATGACGCTGCATGTTTGGCTGGCAGTCCATATCTAAAGGCATTGGGGTGCAAACAAATTTTGGAAGAGAATATTCCCCCAAGCAAATGGTATCCAGGAAAGTATACAATAGCACAAAAAGTGAAAAAAGCTTCATTTTTTCTGAGAAATATATCAATTGGAAGGAAGTTGAAATGTAGTCCCTTTTCACTGCCTCTCTGTCTTCCTATGCTTCAGTCGTCCTTCTTAGTTGACAAATGACATTCAAAGGATTTTAAAATCTGATTGGCTGCATTTCTAATGTCACCTCCCTATGTTATGATAAATCCTCTTCTGTTGTTATTCCATTCCGCTCTTGTTCCAGCAACCTGGTCTGCAAATGGCATTAGGAAGCAGGCTAATATCTTTAAATCCTTGCAAGGCCCCACCTCCAATCTAAGTGCCCTACATGCAACCAGAGCAGATGAAAGACTTACTTTAAACATAGTTATTAACTCAGGAGGACTTTAAGGAGATGATGGCCTGATAAACTATTTCTGCCCTGGAACCACTTCCAGACAGTATTAATCCCATATATTTGATGATACAACATATTTCTCTTTGTACCCATTGTTCTCTAATTAGTAACAAAATTCTACTACCATAATGCCTAATGCCAAAGGTAAAAAAGCAGAACGATAACATTTCAATTATATATAGCGATAACTTCTTGAATCACATCCCTTAGAGAGTGAACATGATATGTAATTTTTTGTACAAACATTAGTTCTTTAGTGAACACTTGGGTGGCACCCACTTGAAAATCATAGACTAGATAAACTCTGTCTCTTCAGCTTATTCTGTCTCATAAGGCTGGGGAAGGTATTTGGTGGCACTTTTCTTTTTAGAATCACTATGACTGAAAGCTTGTTATTGACCACATCTTTGTACCTAGGGGAGCTTTTTTAGTTGCAAAATTATTGGTTTCTGACTGTAATAGGCAGTGCTGACCTATTCTAATTGGAATTTTACACTGACCACTGCTGAGTGATAGGAGCCAAAACAGCAATAAAACTTGAAAATCTGTATAGTAAGGGGTTAAAAATGATCTTTATTCTGTAAAAATCACTAGGGGGTTATAATTAACCCCTTAAGGACGCAGCCATTTTGTAGCTTAAGGCTCAGCCCGATTTTTTGGATTCTGACTTGCGTCTCTTTATACGGTTATAACTTTTGAACACTGTTACTTATCAAAGCGATTCTGAGATTGTTTTTTCCCCACATGTTGTACTTCATTTTAGTGGTAAATTTTGGCAGATAAGTTTTGCGTTTATTTACAAAAAAAAAGAAAATATGATAAATTTTTGGAAAAATTTGCCATTTTCGAAATTCAAAATCATTGCGTTTTCAGGCAGATCGATTTACCACCTAAGTAAGTTGCTGAATAACATTTCCCATTTGTCTACTTTACATTTTCATAATTTCTGAAATGTCTGGATAATTTATTTTGATGTCACGCGGCTTGCAAATAGAATATCGCTTTTCCGGATTTTCAGAATTGACTATTTTGGGGATAAATACAGTTTGGAATGAAATTTTACATATTTAGCATCAAAACCCCCTATATAACCAACCCATTTTCAAATCTGCACCCCTCAAGCTATCAGAAACAGCTTTTACGAAGATTGTTAACCCCTTGAGATCTTCATAGTAATTGAATCAAAATGGAGGTGAAATTTAGAATGGTCATATTGTTCCCTTATACGTTCATTTAGCCCTAAAATTTACACATTTCCAAAAGATAAAAAGAGAAAACCCACCATACAATTTGTTCTGCAATTTCTCCTGATTACAAAGACCCCCCACATGTGGCTGTGACTTGTGTTATGGGGGCACAGCGAGGTGCAGAAGGGAAGGAGGGCGCTGCAGCTGCCAGGATTTTAGTTTCCTCATTGGCCCCTTTTGAAGGCTATAAAATTTTCGCTTTTTCGTTATTGGGGCCATGTGATGCCATTTTTTTTGCGGGATGAGATGCTTTTTCCAATGTTACCATTTTGGGGTTTGTATCACCTATTGTTGAAAATTTAGGAACTTTTTTTGAGGACAGGAATAGAAAAGCATCAATTCTGTACTGGATTTTTTACTTCTTTATTTTTTTGTGTTCACCGTATAGACTAATAATCATGTTATCTTTATTCTATGGGTTGATACGATTACGGGGATACCAGACATGAATATATTTTCTTACGTTTTACTAAATTTGTCAAACAAAACCCTAATGTGGGGAAAAATCTATCATTTATGTATTGCCGTCTTCCAAGTGGCATAACTTTGTTACTTTTTTGGCTACGGAGCTGGTTGATGGCTTGTTTTTTGCGGGACATGTTGTACTTTGCACCAGTATCATGTCGCAGTACATGTGGTTTTTTGATCACATTTTATAGCATTTTTTGTCGGATTGAAAAGGTAAAAATCATAATTTTTGGAGGGTTTATAACAGTTTTTTTTTACGGCGTTTATCGTGCGGGTTCAATAATGATTTACTTTTATTCTATGTTACGGACGCGGTGATACTATATATGTGGGGTTTGTCTTATGATTTAGACTTTTTTTTGAGTTATATGTCTCTTTATATGTTTTGGGGGTTTGGGGCATTTTTAGTGATTTATGACTTTATTTTTTTATTGAATAACTTTTTTTTTTACTTTTTCACTTTTATACCATGGGACATGAAGAAGCAATCATCTGATTGCTTCTTCATGATAATATTCTGCAATACTCATGTATTGCAGAGTATTATCAGTGTCAGCCTATACACTTGCATAGGCTGGCACTGTGCCAGTAAGATGACGTCACAGACGCCATCTTACTGGCAATTCTTGCAGGTAACTCTGGGGTCCAGATCGGACCCCAGAGTTACTATAGCAACGATCGGCGCACCCCGAAAACGGTTCGGGGGGGCCGATCGTGGGGGAAAGATCCCCCAGATACATGT
Organism: Engystomops pustulosus; assembly: GCA_019512145.1. Classification (NCBI taxonomy): domain Eukaryota; kingdom Metazoa; phylum Chordata; class Amphibia; order Anura; family Leptodactylidae; genus Engystomops; species Engystomops pustulosus. Next base: position 88,106,584 of record CM033646.1, on the reverse strand, counting down.
TAGATGCCGCGGTCGCGCTGACCGCGGCATTTAACGGGTTAAGCACCCGCGATCGGAGACAACTCCAATCGCGGGTGTTACACTGGGGTGCCGGCTATCAGTCACAGCCGGCACCCCGTCTTTCCCGATGCCGGTTCGGCTCAGATCTTGAGCTGAACCGGCATCAGCTCAGCGTCCGATATATCGGACGCTGAGCGCTAAGTCACTGTGCACTCCTCTTGCAGTTACATCTAAGAGGCCCATTGTTCTTAGAGCACAAGCAGATGAAATATGATTTATGTCTATTTCATACATAAAAATCTGATCTGAGCTGTAAAGGTGCGAAGTGTTAGTGTTTACTCATTGCAGTTTTGTGGGTAGAAATATATGCAACTGTATCAGAACAGCATTTTCAGAAATCCAAGAAAATGCTACAAAGCACCCCGGTCCAGATGCCTGGAACAAATCTTCAGCTGCTTCATATCTTCGTATGTCTGGTATGGCTGAGATAAATAGTTAAATGCCAGGGACCCAAGTTATCCTGAGCTCATGAAACAATACTTCCTTTGGTTCTTTTGTTTGGAAAGAAACAAATCAGATTTAGGATAGTTTAAAAACCAGAGGGCATCCAGTGTAAAGAAGGTAGACACCCATCCGGCCATATTATATATCCTCACAGCTAGAATCTATTTTGCAGTGAAAGTCATTAATTCTTTCCTTTTAAAATTATCTGACTTTGATGCTGAATGTGTTATTACTATATTTTAGGCATTATGACTCTTCCATCATAAAAAGTGGTCATTTTTTTTGTGTGGTTTGAAAAAAAATCCAGATATAACTGCCATAATAATTATCTATAATCCTATAATACCTGTACTATGGCTCTTACACACAATATTTGTCACAGAAACAAATTTAAACATTTAAAGTAGCATTTTTTCTCTATAACATTTGTAACGTCTTTTTTACAGTGCTTTTCCAATACTAAAAATGCCATCCCCTAAAACAATATACAGCATGGTTAATGAATAACTAAGGAATTTTTATAGTCCCTCACATAGGCTATTGTTCATGCGTGGGGTAGGAAAGATAATAACATGGGAATGTACATACAAGGGGTTGGCCTGTGTAAATTCTCTACTTTACACAGGGAGATATCCTTCAAACATTTTTTATGAACTCTTGTTCATCACATTTGCTGGTTTGTCGGCTGGACTGGAGGTTTACATGGGAAAACCTCTGGTTACCTATCCTTCAAATCATACAATATACAGTTTTAGAAATTGAGAAATCTAAGATTTTAAAAAAAATAAATAATTTTTTATTATAATATATATATAATCACAAACTCTAAATACGGATACCTGTAAATGTTCCAGTCTGTCCTTCAGTGATTCCAACATTCTTTCCATTTGAGGAGCGTAGGTGAAGTCCTTCAGGGTGGTCTCCATTGTGTTTTGGTGGTGTACTTGGTTTGCGATAAGGTGGTCATGTGCTGGCTGTTCCCGATATTCCGGTGGGTAAGATGATGGTATTCATGATCTCTTGCATGTCCATGTATGTATCATAACCATGAGGATACTCTCTGTCATGGCATGTTCTGTTCATCTTTTATGTCAGCCTCTCTTCCATTCAGTCCATGTTCTCTTTTATGTCCTGTTCTCTCTCATGGCCAATGTCCCATTCATGACCATGTTCTCTTTCATGCCCCTCTTCACACTCGTAACCATGTTCCCTTTTATGACCATGTTCTCTTCATGCCCATGTCCACTTTCATGGCCATGTGCACTTTCATGGCCAGTGCACTTTCATGTCCATGTGCACTTTCATGTCGTGTGCACTTTCATGGACCGGTGCACTTCATGACCGTGTGCACTCTCATGTCCATGGCACTCTCAGTCAAAAGCTCCTCATGCCCATGTTCTCTTCTTTTCCATGCTCTGGAGAATGACCATAACCTTCTTCATGTCCCCTATATGAGGGTAGCCTTCACAACGGCTAAGTTTCACAGTGTCTCTGATGGTCTCCCTTGGATCTAGGATTGTTTCCTTCTGGTGAACAACAGTCTCACGGAGATGTAAATGGTTTCTTTTGCTTCTTCTTGCATGGCCTAACCAGTGCCCTCCACCACCTGCACTATGACGTGCATTTGTGGCTGGCAGTCCATATCTAAAGGCATTGGGGTGCAAACAAATTTGGAAGAGGATATTCCCCCAAGCAAATGGTATCCAGGAAAGTATACAATAGCACAAAAAGTGAAAAAAGCTTCATTTTTTCTGAGAAATATATCAATTAGAAGGAAGTGAAGTGTAGTCCCTTTTCACTGGCCTCTCATGTCTTCCTATGCTTCAGTCGTCCTTTTAGTGACCAACTGACAATTCAAAGGATTTTAAATCTGATTGGCTGCATTTCTAATGTCACCTCCTATGTTATGATAAATCCTCTTCTGTTGTTATTCCATCGCTCTTGTTCCAGCAACTGGTCTGCACAATGGCATTAGGAAGCAGGGTAATATCTTTAAATCCTTGCAAGGCCCCACCTCCAATCTAAGTGCCCTACATGCAACCAGAGCAGATGAAAGACTTACTTTAAACATAGTTATTAACTCAGGGACTTTAAGGAGATGATGGCCTGATAAACTATTTCTGCCCTGGAACACTTCCAGACGTATTAAATCCCATATATTGGATGAAACATATTCTCTTTGTACCCATTGTTCTCTAATTAGTAACAAAATTCTACTACCATAATGCCTAATGCCAAAGGTAAAAAAGCAGAACTGATAACATTTCAATTATATATAGCGATAACTTCTTGAATCACAATCCCTAGAGAGTGAACATGATAGTAATTTTTGTACAAACATTACTTCTTAGTGAACACTTGGGTGGCACCCACTTGAAAATAATAGACTAGATAAACTCTGTCTCTTCAGATTATTCGTCTATAAGGCTGGGGAAGGTATTTGGTGGCACTTTTCTTTTAGAATCACTATGACTGAAAGCTTGTATTGACAACATCTTGTACCTAGGGGAGCTTTTTTAGTTGCAAATTATTGTTATGACTGTAATAGGCAGTGCTGACCTATTCTAATTGGAATTTTACACTGACCACCGCTGAGTGATAGGAGCCAAAACAGCAATAAAACTTGAAAATCTGTAAAGTAAGGGGTTAAAAATGATCTTTATTCTGTAAAAATCACTAGGGGTTTATAATTAAATAACTTTGTTTCATGGGTAAAGCTCTATAAGGGATTCAATGATATATTGCACTATATTACAGCTGTGAATTAAATCCACAAGCTTGGGACTCTCCTCAATGTACTTGTGGGTTCATTTGCAGAGGCAATGAAAGTTTGTTTTCTCTGCAGCGCCCTATGTTGTACTTCACATGTTGTCATCTACTTGTGAAAGACATTAACTGAACAAGCAAATGAGTTATTAAACAGGTTTCCCCTTCAAAAGCAAATGTCTTTCCCCTAAGAAAACAGCACCTAAAACCACCTCAAAACTGATTTTGAAACAGTTTTAACGGAAATGTGTGCCTGCACCCTGAGTCTTCTTTAACGCCATAAGGAAAAAGTCAGTTTTGGCCTTTAGCTGTAGTGCTGTTTTCCAAATCTGACTGGTCTATTTCTTTTGGTTATAAATTTTGAACATTTCCACTTTCTGAAGCGATTTTGAGATTGTTTTTTGTGGCACATTCACACATTCATTTTTGTGACACAAGTACTTCATGTAAGTGGAAAATTTTCTTCCGAAGGGCAGGTCGAACATAAGTCTTGCCGGGTGGGAGTTTCCAAGACGTCCACTGGAGCGACCACAACCAGCCGCTCAGGAGGGATGATGTGCCAAGGAGCCGTTTCCGGAAAACGAGCTCCCTCCAGGAGGTAACGCGACTCGATCTCCTATGGAATAATTTCTCTCTGCGGAAGAGAAAGTCTCAGAGAAAAATCTGCAGGTGAGGGTTTGGCTTTTGGGACCCTTCTGCGTGAGCACCGGGCCCCTACTGAGGAGGCATACACTTCTAGATGGAAAGGCTACTCTGTGTCGGGATGTACAAGAAGTGGAGCTAAAGCAAACACAGACTTTAAGTTTGTGAAGGCTTCCTCGGCTGCTGAAGACCAGAGTTGGGGGTTGGCCCCCTTCCTATTGAGTGCCACAGTAGGAGACACCAGAGAGGAGAAGTGCGGGATGAACTGCTGGTAGTAATTTGCGAAGCCCAGAAACTGCTGTATAGGGCGTAGTCCTACAGGACAAGGCCACTGAAGAACCGCAGACAGCTTTGCAGGATCCATCAGGAGACCTCTGTCGGATATAATATAGCCGAAGAAAGGAAGACTTCGCTGGTGAAACTGGCACTTTTCAAGTTTGGCATAAAGGTGATTAGTTCTTAGTCGACTGAGGACTTTCCGTACGTGAGACTAGTGGGACTATACAGAGAAAACACTAGAATGTTGTCAAGATAGACCACTACACACGTATATAGTAGGTCCCTGAAGATGTCGTTGACTTATTCCTGGAAAATGGCAGGGACATTGCAAAGTTCGAATGGCATCACCAAATTCTCAAAGTGTCCATCACGAGTGTTAAGGCCGGTCTTCCACTCGTCACCCTTGTGAATGTGCATAAGGTTGTAGGCCCCACGAAGGTCCAGTTTGGAGAAGATCTTGGCTCCGAGCAGGCGGTCAAACAGCTCCGTGATCAAAGGTAGCGGATAACGATTCTTAAGGGTGACTTTGTTAAGACCACGGTAGTCGATGCACAGATGGAGTGACCCATCCTTTTTGGCAACGAAGAAGAAGCCTGAACCAGCCGGGGAAGAGGATTTACTAATGAACCCCCTCTGCAGGTTTTCCTTAATGTAGCCTGACATAGCAGCGATTTCAGGTACAGAGAGAGGGTACACGTGGCCCCGTGGAGGGGACACACCCGGTAGGAGACCAAAATGGCAGTCATAGGGGCGGTGAGGCGGCACACCTAGAGATGTTTCTCCCAAGAACCCTAGGTGCTGGCGTTTCCCCAATGTTGGGGACGGACAGGACACGACCCAATGAAGTGCTCCAGACTGGCGCAATATAGGCAGAGGTTCCCCTGACGTCTTCTGGAATCCTGCTGGTAGGAGAGTCTGGCCCTGTCCATCTCCATAGGCTCCTCTGCAGATGGTACGGCTGGAGTGGCCTTTGGAAAGCAGTAACCAGGCGATATGGATGTGGTGGACGGACTTGGGGTTGCTCGTGACGTAATTCCTCGGTACACTCCGTAAGCCACATGTCAATCCGAGTGGCTAAGGTGATGAGACCAGTCAGGGTAGACGGTAGGTCACGAACGGCCAATGTGTCCTTAACTTGAGAAGAGAGACCTTTCCTGAAGGTTGCAGACAGGGCTGCATCGTTCCAGGAGAGTTGAGGCCAGGGTACGGAACTGGACAGCATATTCTCTCCCGGAAGAGTTCCCCTGGTGCAGATTCAGCAGCGCAGTCTCAGCAGAGGAGGCCCGAGCAGGTTCTTCAAATACGGACCAGAATTCAGCCATGAATGCCCTGTGATAAGCCGTGGCCATCTCTGTCCCAAAGCGGGGTATCTCAGGCCGCCTTCCTGGAGAGGTGACTGATGCTAAATGCCACCTTAGATCGCTCTGTGACAAATTGAGACATTGTTTTGCCCTTATATAAATCCCTGGTCAGACCACACATGGAAAATTGTGTACAGTTTTGGGCACCAGTGTATAAAAAGCATATAGTAGAGCTGGAACGGGTGCAGTGGAGAGCAACCAAGATTATTAGGGGAATGGGGGGATTAGAATACAATGACAGATTACAAAATTTGTGATTATTCAGTTTAGAAAAAGACGACTGAGGGGAGACCTCATTACAATGTACAAATACCTGAACGGACAGTACAAGAATCTCTCCAAAAATCTTTTTATACCTAGGCGTGTGACCAGGACAAGGGGGCATCCTCTACGCCTAGAGAGAGGCGATTCTTCCATCAACATAGACATAGGTTCTTTACAGTAAGAGCAGTGAGACTATGGAACTCTCTGCCATAGGAGGTTGTTATGGCGGACTCTATGTATATGTTCAAGAGAGGCCTGGATGCCTTTCTGGAGAGCAAAAATATCACGGATATGGGGAAAAAATATTTATTTAATTTTTAAAGGTTGGACTTGATGGACTTTTATGGTCTTTTCCGGCCTTATATACTATGGTACTTACCAGTCTTCACCAGAACCTGCCGCAAAGCAGAATGGTCTTGCTGCTGTGTGGTACCACCAGGTCTTTCCACAGGCGTGACTCTGCATGTCTCTATGTCATTCACTCTCCCTGCTTGTCTCTTTGTCACTCACTCTTCCTGTCTGTCTCTCACTTACTCTCCCTGCCTGTTTCTCTGTCACTCACTCTCCCTGTCTCTCTGTAACTCACTGGCTCACTCTTCTTGCCTTTCTCTCTCTCACTCGCTCAACCAATCACAGCTCAGCTTCTGTCACAGAATCAGACAATGGTTCCTGTATATGGTGGTTAGTAAGTGTATTTTGTAAAGCGCAGGGTTAAAGAATCTCAATTTAAATCTACTCTTTGACCTTTCCTAAGTCACAGAGAGCGACTATGCAAAATTTGGTTATTGTGGTTATTGTAAACGAAACAGTGCAGATTCCTTTAGCAGACATATATAAACACACTCAGCTTTCTAAATTAGATTAGATTCTTTCATTTTATTACTGCATTTGACAGTTTTCAAGTCCAACAGCAATTTTTCTGATTTTTAGAACCATTTATTTGTGGACCATTTAATTTTGAATGAGTGTATGTAATATATATATATATATAATATACACAGAAGGAAAATATTCAACAGCACAAATGTAAGCAAAAGGAAAAAATAGCAGCACTCCAAGGATGTAAAGTGATCACATGAATTTATTCCATGTTAGCAGCAATGTTTCGGCTCAAGTGTTGAGAATTTCTCCAGGTAAATTACAGTGGTCACACACACATATATATATATGTACCAAAATGGAGGGCAATTTAGGGATCCACCCACAGGAAGACATCACATGATAAAGGGCTCCACCCAATGAAAGACATCACATGATTTGTCGCTTCGCCCACATAGTTCAAAGTTCAAAGAAAGTGCAAATAAAGTGAACAAGTGACAGCTGGAAAACGGAAGACCAGAAATGCGTGCTTCGCATACGCCTCACATGCAAGTCTATGCACATGGAGCGTATGATAGAAAATAGACACGATCTGCCATTAAGACTGTAGAAAAAAGATGAGAATCACATCGCTGGATAAAGGAAGATAAGTATTAAATTGCTATATCAGTCAGAGCCAACATTACTTGGGGATTATATATATATATTTAAAAAGAAATGCCAAAGTACCTATTGTAACGGCTCACAGACTATTGTAGTGTGAAAAAGGGCAAATACGTGACTAACAAAAGGAATCAAACAGAGATTAAAGTATGCCCCCACTTAAAGGGGACTGATTCCAGGAGGCAAACCACCACCATGTCTTCTTATGGCAAATGGTCCTCAATGTCACCTAGCCTGTTAGTGGTCACCAAAAGTGGTCTGGTCACCTTGGATCCTTGGAGTGCATCTTTTTTTTCCTTTCTCTTACATTTGTCACCTGGCCTTGAATAGCGTGCACCTACTATTTTCTTGCCTCTATTTGTGCTATTGGCGTCTTTTCAGCGTGCACTACTTAGTTATCTTCTTCAAACGGATATAACTACTACCATGGATTTAACCAACACCTACACAGCTGAAGATAGTGAACGTATTTCAGGATTTGGAGGTGGATCCCACATTTATAACCACAGCATTTCTAACTACTAAAGCACAGAAGATCCTTAGAGGTATAAAATCTCTGATCTCTCCTAACCTATTTTCTGAAGATTCTGATTTTTGTGCTATATTTGCTCAAATCTCCAATAAATACTCATTGGACCTTATGTTGTTGAACACTGAATTTCTGAAGAAAGAAATTTCTTTTGTCAAAACATAGATTTTGGAACTTGAAACAAGATTAATTAGTGCAATAACTAATGAAGACTTTTCTAAGTTTTCATATATAATTAAGACTTGTATACAAATTGTAAAATCTGAGCAAATGAGCAGGAAATCATCAAAAGGGAAAAATGGATGAGAGACATGGAAGATTACAGATTGGGCCAAGTTTATTTCTGGCAAGGATCACAAGGTTCTAGCAGCCTTTCCCCCTCCACCAAAAATGCATGATGTAAACCAAAAAAGGAAGTACTCTCAAAGCAACTAAGATAACAACAATGCCAATAACACTTCTTTTTTAGAAACACGGATAACACCCCTTCCAGATCTAAACTACGATGAGGCAGTAGGAAATACCACTGGAGCAAAAAGTCCAAGGACGAAAGATCCAAGACGGTAGCACCCAAATTGGCAAAAAGGATTTAATTATCAACATTGATTATGTGTTCCCCCTCTGGGCTGGTGATGATTCATCACTTATGGTCTTTCACACTTTACTCAACACTATTAATGGCGCTCTCAAATTCACTATGGAAAAGTCTCCCTCTAGTCTGCAATTTTTTGATTTACTAGTTACCCTCCAAGGCAAAGTTTTGTCTACTAACATATTTGTTAAAGATACAGATCACAATAACCTTGTAAGGTTTGAAAGTGAGCATGCTAAAGCTATGCGTAGATCTTTACCTTATTGCCAGTTTTTACGGGTCAAAAAAACATTTCTGGATGGAGGTTACCCAAAAAAATTGTCGATAGGAACAGGAGTAAGGCTCTAACTCACACATGGGAAGAATTATTGAACCCAAAACAGAGAAAAAAGTAAAATGTATACCCTTCCACTTACAATAATATAAGTGATTCTATTGCAGGAATAATCAGAAAACTAAGCAAAATCCTGGTGGAGGCACAAATCATGTGATGTCTTCCATTGGGTGGAACCCTAAATCATAACGATAAGGACGCGTTCACACGTTGCATGTTGGCCTGCGTTTTCATTGCGTTTGAAATGCATTACAAAACCTGAGGAGAGGTGATTTGCCTAATTACATTACTGTTAACATTTGCATTTACAAATGTAAACAGTAATGTAATTAGGCAAATCACCTCTCCTAAGCTGTTGTAATGCGTTTCAAACACAATGAAAATGCAGGACAAAACACATTTTTTCACACCCATCCCCCACACAAAGCATACGCCAGCTCCCGTTCCCCCACAGACAGCACGTGCCCCCCCCCCCCCCCCCCACCCAGCAGCCCCCACCCCCCCCCTCCCACACACACACACACACAGCAGGCATCAGCTTCCCATCTCACACACACATAGCAGGCACCAGCCCTGCAGGCACCAGCCCTCCCTCCCCACACACACACAGCAGGCACCAGCCCCCAGACACACAGCATGCACCAGCCCCCATCTCCCACGCACACAGCTTTAATGGAAACCTCCGATAATGCTAACAAACACCGTTTGTACACTGTACACTGGAAATACTTTGAGAGCAGTCCGGCGTATTCATGAGGGGGCGGGGTTATTGCATGAAGCGTGGCAGCAACCGTCAGCCTATGGAGAGGGCAGGGTGGTCCAGAGAATTTCCGGGGGTGGTCATGAATTTCCAGTGTACAGCATAGCAGTGTTTGTTAGCATTATCTGAGGTTTCCAATAACGCTATCATTGTAACACTGCTGTGTTTGTTTAGTAAGCAGCTCCTAGTGGCGTTTTTCTTTAAGGCTACATTCATACGGCCGCATGAGGGAAGGATATATGGCCAACATTTATACAGCGTATATACTTCCCCATAGATGGCAATGAGTGCACGGCGCCGGAAGGGAGCCGTAGCGTCACGTAGCTTGAAGAAAGATAACCAGAAAAATGAAACACGGCAGCACTCCAATGTTGTGAACAAACAAATAAAGTGTTTATTCCACCTCCAGGATATGTCCCTAATATTTGACTAATTTGCATTTTATTCCTGTACCTGCCTATTGCTCGGTACAGGAGGCCACCACACAGGATTACAACTTTTTCGTCATCATGCAGGTCTTCATCAGCAGGGTTAGGCTAAATTCACACACACATGTTCCTGCTGTATGATAGCACGGCACATGGCATAGAGATATATGGCACATGGCGCCGCAATGTGCCTGCCGTGCTATAGTACAGCGGGAACACGTGTATGTGAATTTAGCCCAACCCTGCTGATGAAGACCTGCATGATGACGAAAAAGTTGTAAACCTGTGTGGTGGCCTCCTGTACCGAACAATAGGCATGTACAGGAATAAAATGCAAATTAGTCAAATAAGTAATTTTACATCTGAGAACTACAACTCCCAGAAGTTGAAAGAACTGCTGAGAGTTGTATTTCTTCAGCCCACTTTATAACTTTACTTTAACTCCCTCTTTCACATGTGCCACCCTTCTCTGCAGATTGTCTAAATGCATATTTTCCTTCATTTCAACAAATATTTGAATAAAAAGCAATTAAAATGATGTACATTACACAAATTGATATGAATGCAAGTGCCACCTTGTCCTGAAAAACTTATCTTACCTCACTGAAGTATAAAAAAACAGGTGTAAGAAAATGGTGATATAAAATACTTTTTTATTGTTTAGAAAGGTATTCAAACATAAAAAAGTATAACATTTTTAAATCACCACAATCTTACTGACCAATAGAACAAAGGGGAAGTGTCTTACCGAGGGCACAGCGAAAGCCATAAAAAATGGCGCTACCGTGTTTCATTCTTTTACATTCTACCATATATAAATATTTTCCTGCTTCTCAATAAATGACACAGAATAGAATACATGGACAGAAGTGCAGGATCACTTACACTAAATGCACGTTTTCTGCCGTCTTTGTCATCAGTGCGTAGTCAGTTTCTGAGACATAAGTAGTTTGTGTGTGACCTGTGTCACATACTTTTTGCACATCCACAAAAATGTAACAGACTTCTATGGGAATGCAAGTGTCCATTTAAAGGAAATCTACTCTCAAAATGCATCATGATAAACCAGGGACACTTAGGCTACATTCACACGAACGTGTGCCCACCTGGCTACGTCCAGGTGAGCACACGTCGGGTGTGCTGAAGAGAGAACAGAGCATAGAGAATAGAGCTGCGCGGCCGTTCTTAAAGCCAGTTAGGGCATGTTCTATATTTTTTGTCGCCACGACTCAAAACGGTGAGCAAACAGGCACCATAGAGGACCACGGGGGATGTATATACAGCCAAAATTTGTGAGCATATATAAGTCACCCATACATTCGTGTGAATGTAGCCTGGAGTGCTCCTGGGGTGTTATCCAAGCCCTTCTCTGCTGCAGCTTCACAGGCTGTTACACTGCTCCAACCTCCCTCTCTGCTCAAGCACTTTTTTCTCCCTCTGGCTGATGTAATCTTATGGCATTTCACTTTCAACACAGAGCAGGAGGAAAAGTGATCCTTCACAATGTAACAGCCTTTGAATCAGAGAGGCTCTGGTAACACCCTCAGGAGTCTTTCTGGTTCATTAGCAATTTAAAAGTGGATTTTAGAAGGAAAGAGGCCATGGATAAGAAATTTAAGAAGATTACCACAGTCACTGGGGGTCATTTACTAAGGGCCCGATTCGCGTTTTCCCGACGTGTTACCCGAATATTTCCGATTTGCGCTGCTTGTACATGAATTGCCCCGGGTTTTTGGCGCACGCGATCGGATTGTGGCGCATCAGGGCCGGCATGCGCGCGACAGAAATGGGGGGGGGCGTGGCCGAACGAAAACCCGACGTATTCGGAAAAACCGCCGCATTTAAAAACCGAAAATGTGTCGCTTGGGGAGCGCTCACCTTCACCTTCTATGGGATGGTGCATTCCGGGGCGTTAAGATTATTTTCGGCGCTGCAGCGCCACCTGGTGGACGGCGGAGGAACTACCATCTTAAATCCCAGCCGGACCCGAATCCTGTGCAGAGAACGCACCGCTGGATCGCGAATGGGCCGGGTAAGTAAATGTGCCCCACTGTGTCTGGATCTATGAGTAATGTTAATGTATCATGATGGATTTTATAATCTTTATTTGTATAATTTGTATAGTGGCATCCTATTCCGTAGCATTTTACAAATAATACAGGACATATACAAATAAAATATTACATTACAGAAGACAAACAGTTATATGGAACAATAGGAATAAGGCTCCTGATTACAAGAGCTTACATGCTATGAGGAAGAAGGGAGAACAAAAGAGCCTACAGTCTATGAGGATGAGGGGGGCACAAGAGCCTACAGTCTATGCGGATGAGGGGGTGACACAAGAGCTTACAGTCTATGAGGATGAGGGGGATGGCTTGTTTTTTGTGGGACATGTTGTTCTTTGCAACAGTATCATTGCTGGAGTACATATGTTTTGTTGATCACTTTTTATTGCATTTTTAGTGGGATATAATAGGTAAAAATCATAATTTTGGGCGGGTTTTTAACGTTTTTTTTATGGTGTTCATCATATGGGTTCAATAGTTATTTAGTTTTATTCTATGGATTGTTACGGACATGGTGATACTATATATGTGGGGTTTGTGTTATGATTTAGACTTTTTTGAGCGTTATATGTCTCTTTATATAGTTTTTAGAAATCAGTGGGGTGACAATAATCAAAGATAAGAGGGTTTCATCACACATCTCGTGATGAAACCCTCTCGTGAAAGAGAGAAACGAGATGTGTATAGATGACACAATATAAACTACTGTGACAACACTGTTCATTTTATCTCTGTACTGTCAAATCATTGTGTCTGTAAACCCTGTACCTTGAAACCACTGTGTGCATTATCCAGGGCCGGATTAAGGGTGGTGGGGGCCCTTCCAACAATGTTTTTGGAAGTATATAGCCTGCCCCTGTAGTGTATAGCCTGCCAGCCTCTGTATATAGCCTGTGAGCTCCTGTAGTATATAGCCAGCCAGCCCCCTGTAGTATATAACCTGCCAGCTCCCTGTAGTATATAGCCACCAGCCCCCTTTAGAACATAGACTGCCAACCTCCTGTAGTATATAGCCTGCCAGCCCCCTGTAGTATATTGCTGCCAGCCCCCTGTAGAATATAGCTGCTAGCACCCTGTAGTAAATAGCCTGCCAGTCCCTGTTGAATATAGCCGGCCAGTTCCTGCAGAATATAGTCTGCCTGTCCCTGTAGAATATAGCCTGCCTGTCGCCTGTCCCATTTTCAAATTCGGCAGTGATTTTCCATTACAGGGTTAAACGCAGTGAAAAAACTTTATTATATTTTGATACATCGGGCATTTTCGGATGCGGCGATACCTGATGTGTTTATGATTTTTACTGTTTATTTATATTTATATCAGTTCAAGGGAAAAGGGGGTGATTAGAATTTTTAGGTTTTTTTATTATAATTTTAAACTTTTTTATTTTTACTATTTTTGAGACTCCTTAGGGTAATTTAACCCTAGTTTGTCCGACTGATCCTACCATGTACTGCCATACTACATTATGGCAGTATATGGGGATTTTCCTCCTCATTCATTATAATATGCAATTAGCAAAAAGTAATAAATGGGTTAAAAACAGACAGCCTCGGGTCTTCAAAAGACCTGAAGCTGTCATGGCAACCGATCGCCGCTCCCCGATTACGTCATGGGGAGCGACAATCTCCAACAAGATGGCGGCGCCCACGTGCCTCCATCTTTTTGAAGCCGACGGCAGCTTTGCCCGTGGCGATGTGTGGGGTAACAACAATCGCTAGCACCAATCACGGGTGTTACCGGTATTTCTTTGCTGCGATATGCAGCAAAGACTTACCAGCTATGGAGAGGGCTCAGCCCGTGAGCCCTCTCCATGCACCCGCAGCCGTTCCATGGCGTGCTATTACGTCACGGGTCGTGGAAGGGTTAAAGAAGGTCTTTAGTTTGTTATTTTACTTTATAACATTGAAGAGATGGGGAAGGGGTGGGGGGGTTGAAAGGTTAAACACATAAAACCAGTTCCTTTCAATAATATGTATGGCAAATACTTTGTACATGGCAATTACTCTAATGATTAAGAGTGACAGTATGGGGCATCCATATTGCTTCTATGATTGAAACTTCAGGTCTCCAGCATGGCGGTGACAGATGCGGCGAGTTCCATTATGTATCTGGTGAAACACCCGAAAATTCTGCCTGACACAGCTCGTTTGATAAGGGGATGATGTGCTGTATATCCTCTCGCGCTCCAGCGTCTGGGGTATAGAGAGTTGAAAGTTGCGCATGGAGACATTGGTGGACGCTGTGGAGGATTGTGGAGGCGAAATGGACAGGAAACAGCAGGGGCAGTATGCATGGATGCCTCTGAGGCTGCCTAATCTTGGGATGGAGCTGGCGGTCCGCTGCCAGGCAAGCTTTCGCCTGTCCAACCCCTGTCTCTCGGCTCCTCCCCACCCAAAATGGGCCTGGGGGCCAGAAGCGTTTACTTTGAAAAATTATAATTTTCAAAGCAGGCGGGGTCGTTTGAATATTTCATCTAGGAATAATGGAATAGCATAGCGGTTCTATTTTTAATAGTTTTTTCGGAAATGGTTCCATGATTAAGAGCGACAGTATGGGGCATCCATATTGCGCTGCTATGATTGCAACTTCAGGTCTCCAGCATGGCGGCGACAGATGCGCCGAGTTCCATTATGTATCTGGTGAAACACCCAAAAATTCTGCCTGACACAGCTCGTTTGATAAGGGGGAGATGTATGGAGGCAGTAAAGTAGTAGTAGATTAAAGGTGCTGCAGTTAAAACTATGTTAGTTGGATCTTGGGATGGAGCTGGCGGTCCGCTGCCAGGCGAGCTTTCGCCTGTCCAAGCCCCTGTCTCTCGGCTTCTTCCCAAACAGCACTTCTAAGAACCTTTTGTATAAGATCAAGTGTAGTAGTGTTCTTATAAGTTTGGGTTATGGCGGGTGAGCCGAATGTAAACAGATGCGCAAGAAGCGCTGAAATAATATCAGTAAATGATAAAAGTTTGCCAGTATATTTTGTGGATAACACAGCAGGGTGGCGACAAAGTTAACAAGTTTGATGTGGAAGCCATGAAAACAACCCAAAATTCTGCCTGACACAGCTCGTTTGCTAAGGGGACGATGTATGGAGGCAGCTATATGGACGACTTTAGGAGGCAGCTATGGAGATGATGGGTGGAGGTAGCAATGGAGACAACGTGTGGAGGCAGCTATAAAGACGATGTGTGGAGGCTGCTATGGAGACAATTAAATTTGGATAGTGCCTGTATGTGGCAGTCCAAAAAAGTTTTCAAACCAGAGGACCGGGTGGGTGGCCCTCCAGAAAAATTAAATACATAGAGTACAATACCTAGAGCCAGTTGGCCCTGGCAAAAAATAGCCAGTTTCCTCTGCTTTAGTGTACAAAGAGGAGGAGAGGGAGGAAAATGAGGAGGAGGAGTGCATACATTATTCAGGTTGAGCTTCTTTCACCTGGTGGAGAACGGAAATCCTGAGAAATCCAGGCTTTATTCATCTTGATAAGTGTCAGCCTTTAGGACGATGGTATGGTCAGCTACGTACTCCCTCACCATCTTTCTGTAAAGATCAGCCCTACTCTGCCGAGACTGGGGACAGGTGACAGTGTCTTGCTGGGGTGACATAAAACTGGCAAAGGCCTTGTAAAGCGTACCCCTGCCAGTGTTGGACAAGCTCCCTGCTCGCCTACTCTCCCTCGCTACTTGTCCCGCAGAAGTACGCCCTCTGACGCTAGCGCTGTCAAAAGGGAAATACTTTTTCAGCTTGTGCACCAGGGCCTGCTGGTATTCATGCATTCTCACACTCCTTTCCTCTCCAGGGATGAGAGTGGAAAGATTTTGCTTGTACCGTGGGTCCAGGAGGGTGAATACCCAGTAATCGGTGCTGGAATAAATTCTTTGAACGCGAGGGTCACGGGATAGGCAGCCTAGCATGAAATCTGCCATATGCGCCAGAGTCCCAACGCGCAAGAATTACTACCAGTTCTGGTGGAAGTTGACATCTGGCAGTCTACAATCGCTCGGCGCTGCTGGTAAACTCTGGATAACATGGTCAGTGTTGAATTCCACCTCGTGGGCACGTCGCACAACAGTCGGTGAGCGGGCAGTTGGAGGCGGCGCTGCGCTGCCCTGAGAGTGGCAGCATCTGTGCTGGACTTCCTGAAATGCGCACAGATGCGGCGCACCTTCGTGAGCAAATCAGACAGATTGGGGTATGTCTTGAGGAAACGCTGAACTATGAGATTTAACACATGGGCCAGGCATGGTACATCTGTCAGTCTGCCGAGTTGCAGAGCCGCCACCAGGTTACGGCCGTTGTCCGTTGTCACACACAACCATGCCTGGCTTCAGGTTCAGCGGTGCCAGCCACAGATCAGTCTGCGCCGTGATGCCCTGTAATAGCTCTTGGGCGGTGTGCCTTTTATCGCCTAGGCTCAGCAGTTTGAGCACCGCCTGCTGTCGCTTAGCAATGGCAGCGGTGCCAGCCACAGATCAGTCTGCGCCGTGATGCCCTGTAATAGCTCTTGGGCGGTGTGCCTTTTATCGCCTAGGCTCAGCAGTTTGAGCACCGCCTGCTGTCGCTTAGCGACGGCACTGCTGCTGTGCCTAGAGTGGCAGCATCTGTGCTGGACTTCCTGAAATGCGCACAGATGCGGCGCACCTTCGTGAGCAAATCAGACAGATTGGGGTATGTCTTGAGGAAACGCTGAACTATGAGATTTAACACATAGCTTCAGGTTCAGCGGCGCCAGCCACAAATCAGTCTGCGCCGTGATGCCCTGTAATTGCTCTCGCTTAGCGATGGCACTGCTGCTGTGCCTAGAGCTACCGACTGATGGCGCCACGCCCACGGATGGTAATTCGGAGGTGGAGGAGGGGTGGGAGGAGGAGGCATAGTAGGCCTTTGAGACCTGGACCGAGGTAGGCCCCGCAATCCTCGGCGTCGGCAGCATATGACCAGCCCCAGGGTCAGACTCGGTCCCAGCCTCCACCAAGTTAACCCAATGTGCCGACAGCGATATATAGTGGCCTTGCCTGGCAGCACTCGTCCACGTGTCCGTGGTCAGGTGGACCTTGTCAGAAACGGCGTTGATCAGGGCACAGATGATGTTGTCTGACACGTGCTTGTGCAGGGCTGGGACGGCACATCAGGAAAAGTAGTGGCGGCTGGGGACCGAATACCGAGGGGCGGCCACCGCCATGAGGTTTCGAAAGGCCTCGGTCTCTACCAGCCTATAGGGCAGCATCTCCAGGCTAAGCAGTTTGGAGATGTGGACGTTGAGGGCTTGGGCGTGTGGGTGGGTTGCACTATACTTCCTTTTGCATTCCAGCGTCTGGGGTATGGAGAGCTGAATGCTGGTGGATGCTGTAGAGGATCGTGGAGGCGAAGATGGTGTTTTCGCACGGGAGGTGTTTGGGCCGGGGTCCTGGGCAGGGGGCTGACTAGCAGATAACACAGAGGCTCTGTTTCTGGCCGCCAAAAAGCAAAACGGCGGGAGATGCCATTTTCTCGAGCGGGCGAAGTATTCGTCCGAGCAACGAGCAGTTTCGAGTACGCTATTGCTCGAGCGAGCATCAAGCTCGGACGAGTATGTTCGCTCATCTCTAGTTCTTACCCATATGTCCAAACACATGCCCAAAACACTGTGGGCCACGTAGATTACCATTGAAATCCCGCGGCTAACGATGCCGGTTCGGCTGCTATGCAGCGCTGAATCGGCATCGTCTCTGCGCAGTAGCTGTACTGCGCTGAGCGCTATTCGCGGGACTCAGCGCAGTACAGCTACGGCGCAGAGCGCTAAGGGGTTAAACGAAGACATCAAGATATATGCCCGAATCTTAGCAAACAGAATAAAAAATATACTCCCCACACTTATTACCTATGACCAAGCAGGATTTACCCCCGGCAGACAGGCCTCAGACAACACTAGAAAATGAATCGATCTTCTGCAAATATGTGAACTCGAATCGACCCCGGCGGCGTTCCTAACAATAGACGCTGAAAAGGCATTCGACAGGGTGAACTGGGACTACCTTTTTGCCACACTAAGCAAATTTGGATTTACAGGTCCCATATTGAATGCCATTAAAGCTTTGTACTCTAATCCTTCGCCAACAGTATTTGTTAATGGCAGACTGTCTCAAAAGTTCACCCTGTCGAATGGCACAAGACAGGGTTGTCCCCTATCACCCATTATCTTCGTTCTCTCCATAGAACCCCTAGCGGAATCTATCAGGAGTAACCAATTGATTTCAGGCATAAAAGTCGGAAGGCAAGAGTATAAAATCTTGCTCTTCGCTGACGACATAATTTTATCGTTAACAAACCCGAAATCGTCTATACAACACGCATTAAACACTTAACAAGAATTTGGGAAAATCTCATATTACAAGGTTAATGACTCTAAATCCCAAGCCCTCCTAGTTAATGTAAACTCAGAGACAACCCAAGAACTTAAACAGGATTTCACACTGGACTGGCAGCCAGAGCATATAACATACCTTGGGATCAAATTAGCCTTTCCAACTAGAAACCTATATAAATTCAATTATATCCCTCTACTAACTAAAACGGACAAAGAATTATTGGAATATGCTAAACTACCTTTATCATGGTCCTATAAAATGACGACCCTACCAAAATACTTATACATTTTTAGAACCATCCCCATCCCAATCCCAGATGCATTCTTTAGGCTGGAAAGAACCCAATTAAGAAAGTTTCTCTGGCAGGGAACAGCCCAAGAATAGCAATGCACACACTTTGTAAACCCAAATCAATAGGAGGACTGGGGGTCCCGGAATTAAAAGATTATTACAAAGCCAAATCAGTTTCTGGTGGAATAATGACCCAAACAATAGATGGTGTAATATAGAAAAATATTACAATAACAACTCCCCCCTACAAACCAGACTTATAAACCCACTATGGAACATACACACCCCAACTCCTAAACTAAACACCATGATAGCTACTGACCAAGCCTGGGAAGAACTAATTTCCTCCAATAACCAAGACCTAACCCAAATACAACTCAATAACATACCTATTTCTATATTTGAACTTAATATCCAAAACATTAACCTTCATTTCTGGCGTTCAAACAATATCACAACTTTAGCAGATATATTGTCCAATAAAAAAATTGACTCTTTCTCAAGCTTGACAAGCAAATACAATCTCTCCTCAGGAGAAATCTTCAACTATCTGAAAATTCGCAAATTCATGTTGAACCTTAATCCAGACACACTCTTTTTTCTACCTAATTTTAAATATTAAAACGCTAATGTCCAAACTACCATACATGAACGCCTGGGACAAAGACTTAGGTCTGACTTTCAACAATAACCAATGGAAGAAAGCCTTGTCACTAGCTCACTCTACATTTCACAGTGTTTCTCATCTTGAAGCAATAATAAAGACGCATATGCGGTGGTATTTTACTCCTGCACGTCTTCACAAAATATTTAGTTCTTCACCTCCGGGGTGTTGGAGATTATGCGGCCAAAAGGGTACTCTAAGGCCCCTTCCACACTTGCGTTGCAGATGTGCTCTATCTTTTCTATGGCAATTGATGCGTGAAAAACTCATTTCACTTGCATTGCACTTGCAAGTGTCTCAGAGTGCAATGCGTTTTTGATGCATCTCCATAGACTTGCATGGTGCATTTTTCACGCGCGGGACTTGCAAAAGTAGAGCATGTCGAGATTTAAACACGCGTTAAAAAAAACGCGCATGTGTGCGTGAAAAAAAATGCAAGTCTGAAAAGACCCATTGGTTACAATGGGTCAGAGTGCAATGCAAGTTCTGCGCGTCAAAAGCACGCGCAGAAAAGGCGCGTGAAAAACGCAAGTGTGAAAGGGGCCTAAGGCTCGTTTAAATCTCGACATGCTCACGCATGTGAAAGTCACGCACGTGAAAAACGCACCATACAAGTCTATGGAGATGCATCAAAAACGCATTGCACTCTGAGACACTTGCAAGTGCAATGCGAGTGCAATGAGTTTTTCACGCATCAATTGCCATAGAAAAGATAGAGCTCAGTCCTGAGTCCATTTCACGCGCATTTTCTGCGCGTGAAAAACGCATTGAAATTGCATCAAAATTGCATTGAAAACGCATTGAAAAACTGAGACACTGAACAAACTCTGACTGAAAACTGATTGCACTCTGATGCAAAATGTGCGTTTTTCACTGACCAAACCCTGATCGCACCCTGATCAGGGTCTCGGGTTGGAGGATGGAGTCAGCGAGGGGGTGGATAGTGGGGGAAGGGGATGTGGGTCGTGGTGGGGTGTTTAGGAGGGGCTTAGGGAATGATGATTGGATTGCTGCAAAGTGGGAGTAGATGTGTTGTTGGTTATGTGCGTTGGTGGTTTGTCGTTATCTTTCGAATAGTAACAGTGGCGTAGAATCGGTAAGGAAGACACATGCTAGCACCGGGTTTGACGGCTATCAATTTTCGCTTTTTGTTTCTCCGTTATTATGGGGGCCATGATGATGCATGTTGGTTGTGTGCGATGAGAGCGTTTGTTCCACTATGTTAAAGCACATTTTTTGGGTTTGTCTCACCTATTGTATGGAAGAATTTCGGACTAAGACTCTTTTTTGAGGTCAGGAAGTAAGAAAAGCATCAATTCTGTACAATTTTTTTACTTTTTTTTTTTTTTCGTGTTCACCGTTACTCCTATATAAGTCCTTTATTGTGGTAGGGTCTATGGTCGATACGATTACCTGGGAGACTACCTATAATGACATATTTTTTTTTATTTATGTTTATCTAAATTTTTCTGCCAATAAACCCTAATGTGGGGCAAAATCTTATCATTTTTTGCATCGCGTCTTCCAAGTGGCATCACATTGTTACGTTTTGGCTACAGATCGGTGATAGGCTTGTATTTTTTGTGGGCCATGTGTTCTTTTTGTCAACCTATCATGCTGGAGTACATATGTTTTGTTGATCCCCTTTTTTATTTGCAATTTTTAGTGGGATATTCTAAGCGTAAAATCAAATAATTTTTGGGCGGGGATTTTATTAAACAAGTTTTTTTTATGGCGTTTCATTCTATATTGAGTTCAATTTAGTATATTCTAGTTTTTCTTCTATGGATTTGTTTACGGACATGGTGAACTAATATACGGTGGGTTTGTGTTATGATTTAGACTTTTTTGTTTGAGCGTTATATTCTCTTTATATAGTTTTTAGTAGAATCATGGGGTGACAATAATCAACGATAATCGGGTTTCACATCACACATCTCGTGATGAAACCCTCTCGTGAAGAGAGAAACGAGTGTGTATAGATGAACCAATATAACTTTATTGCGTTTCAACATGTAAAACATACTTACAACCAAAACAAGGATTGGGGGGTACATATCACATAAGCTTCTCTCCCCGAGAAACCTCATATCGGAAAACGGTATACAACCTAATAGACAAAATATAGGCACATATTGGTCAATAATAGCACACATATGTTTGTTCAGGACCAAGGAAAATATAATGGATCACAATGGTCGTGGACAACAAGGTCCAACAAAATCAAATAATATATTTATGCAAAACTAAACTCCAATGCCAGGGTGCGGTCCCTGGTGAAGAGGAATGCGGCCCACGGCGTAGCGCCCGGGCGCTTCGGCAGGCTTATTGCCAGGGGAGTGCGGCACTGACGATTGATATAATGTTTAAGTGTACCCTGACACCTCCCCCGCGGCACAAAGCCCACTTTCTCCGCAAAGCAAAAAGTAGATTCTTGCGTCCCAGTCCGGTGACACTTGCCTCTAGTGTTGCGTCCTCCCATACCAAAAGATGGGCCCTGCGTCCAAAAGGCCTGAAATGGCCAGTGTGTCGCAATACTAACCTGCGTTTTCCATCCCACAATCTCAAACGGGCGGAGAAATAACTCAAGGTCGCAAATAATCCACAATCAATTAGAGTGGACACCTTATGTTAGCTAGTAACTTTGGTATCCGCAAATGAAACAAGCAAAGATAACAAAGCGTGCTATACTCATGGCTTGGTCCGAATTACGAAATATATAGGAATTGACCAAAAAGTATGTACATCAAAAATTGTAGGTAAATGGGAACTAATGTGGCTATGCTGAAGGTATCACATGTCAAAAATAATCCCAGGTGATATTACATAAAAGATGCAGAGTTTGCGCAATTACACAATAATACAGCCAAGAAGAGTGAACCAAGCGCCAACCGACGAAGAGCATTATTAAATCAATAAGTGAAAAAAGTGTGTCTAACATCATAAAGCAGAAATACAAAGAAAAAGTGTTTTGTGATGGCAACACTATCCCCTATAGCGCTGCTAACAGTCACAGATGGATCCCACCTCTACAATTAGTAAAAATAAAAACAGTCTGACCAGAGCTCCTTTGTGTGCCTTTTATATATCCCCTTTGAGAAATCGAGATTTCACTCCGTTCCCAACTAGTTTCCCAAATTCTTCAGTACACTTCCACACAAACGTATGTGGATGGGAATAGATCGCTATTCATCGTTGACAGTTTTTAAGAAGGCAGAGCGCGTTTTCCCTAGCTCCTTTAGCAAATAGTGTACTCTCTATTGAAGAATTAAGCAGCAGTAGTGGTATACTGTTCCATAATAATGGAATTTATTTGATTAAAACAACCCACAAAATAGTAATATAAAATCATGCGTCCATTATAATAATCCCCAGGTGAACCGCCATGCTCTCTCGTTGACGCCCGACCCGACAAGGTTCGCTACCCCCACGGCTTCTCTCCGGGGCGTTGAGAGCACTTTATTGATTCTACGTACTTCCTTATACGTGGGAACCATTGGTATGCTTCATCAGTCTTTCGGCGTGTGGATTGTTTGTAAATATTCCCGGTATATTGTTCACTGATACTCACCATGACTGTGTCCTGCAGTCATCTTCCTTTTTCGCCGAACCCTTTTGATCATTTTATTGTGGCGATTATTTTATTTCAGTCGCTTCGCGATTTATGATGTTACGAACAACACTTTTTTTCACTCTATTGGACGTTTAATAATGCTCTTCGCGGTTGGCCTCTGGTTCACTCTTCTTGGCTGTTTAATTGTGTCAATTTGCTATGAAACTCTTGCAATCTTTTATATTTAATATCACCTTGGGATTATTTTTGACATGTTAACCTTCCGCAAGCCACAATTAGTTTCCCAATACCACATTTTTGAATGTACATACTTTTTGGTCAATTCCTATATATTTCGTCATCGACCAGTCCATGATTATCGCCGCTTTGTTATTCTTTGCTTTTCTTCATTTTCGGATACCAAGTTATAGCTAACTATGTCACACTCTAAGTTCTTGAATGTGATGTTTTTTGAGACCTTTGCTTATGTTCTCCCGTGTTGAGATGGTGGAACGCAGGTCCATCACTTACCACAGCTGGGCCATTTCCGGCCTTTTGGAATGCAGGCCATCTTGTACGGTCTGGTGAGGCCAACACTAGAGACGCGTCCACGGATTCGTGACGATCCCTACGAATGGGTCGGCAAGTGGAGCTGTAGCTTGCGGGGCGAAATTGTCTCAGGGTACATAAACTACACTCAGTTAGATGCCTGGACCCTCCCATGGACGAAACCAGGCGCGAGCCGTGGCGATACGCTGGGCGGATCCCTCTCTCCCCAACCCGCACCTTTGTAACTTGGTATGTATTTTGCACTAAATATATTTATTTGCTGTGTTGGACCTTGTTGGACACTGACCACATTTGGTGATACCATTAATTATTTTCCTTTGTCCTGAAACAACAGTCTGTTGTGCTTATTTGCAATCTCTTCCTATATTTTTGTCTATTAGCGTTTTGTATCTGTTCCTATGATGTTGCTCTGGGAGCTTATTTGCTATGTACCCATCCTCTGTTTTGGGTTTTTTCATATGTTGTTAAATTTTGCATCAATAGTTTATATTGTGGTCATCTATACACACTCTCGATTCTCTCTTTCACGATTCCTATGTCCTTTATATGTTATTGGGGCTTATGGGCATTTTTAGTGTATTTATAAGTTATTTTTATTGAAAAACAAAGACAAATTTTTTTGTTCCATTTGTTACTTGATCCACCATGGGATCTGAACAACAACTCATCTAACAGTCAAGGGTCAAGCTGCAATCATGGATTACCTCTGAGGCTGCCATAATCTTGGGTGTGGAGCTGGCGGTCCACTGCCAGGCGAGATTTCGCTTTCCAAGGGCGCCCTGGTCTCCTCGGCTCCTCCCCACCCAAAGAAAATGGCGCTGGGGGCCAGAATCGCGTTTATTTTGCAAAAATTATAATTTTCAAAGTCATGGCCAGGGTGTTTGAATATTTCATACCTAGGAATAATGGTAATCGTAGTGGTTCTATTTTTATGTTGTTTCCTACAAAATGGTTCCAGATTAAGAGCGACAGTATGGGGCTCCATATTGCGCTTCTATGATTGTCAACTTCCAGGTCTCCAGCATGGCGGCGACGATGGGGGGCCGCGTCCACTATGTATCTTGTGAAACACCTGAAATATCTAGCCTGACTCACACCGGTTTTATAAGGGACGAGGTATGGAGGCATGTGAACTAGGAGTAAGTTAAAGGTGCTGCGTTACAAACTTATGTTAGCTTGTGAATCTGAGATGGAGCTAGCGCGCGCCGCTGCCAGGCGGCTTCGCCAATCCAAGCCCTGTCTTCTGGCACTCCCCAAACATCCTTTCTAAGAACTTTTTTTGTATAAGATCAAGTGTATAGCAGTTCTTATTAATTTAGGATCTGGCTGTGGGGAATGTACAACATATGGCGCAAGAATGCTGAAATATATTTGTCAATTAATGTAAAAAGTCTTTGCCAGTATATATTTTTGTGGATTACACATCAGGTGGGCACAAAGTTAACTCGTCTTGATGGTGGAACTGCCTGAAAACAACTTCCCTAATAACGCTGGCCCTACAGTCTCTTGGTTGATAAGGTGTGATTACGTAGGCAATTAACTAGTAGTAGATTAAGGTGCTGCGTTATAAAACCTATGTAAGTCGGATCTGTAGGATGGAACTGTGCCGCTCCCTCAGCCAGGCGACTCTTCGCCAATCCAAGCACCCCTGTCTCTAGGCCTACTCCCCAAACAGCATCTTCTAAGAACCTTTGTATAAGATCAAGTGTAGTAGTAGCGTTCTTATAAGTTTAGGATATGATGCGGGTGAGGGAATGTAACAGATGCCGCAAGAAGCGCGAAATAATATTGGTAAATGTAAAAGTTTGCCAGTATATTTTGTGGATTACACAGCAGGGTGGTCGACAAAGTTACAAGTTTGATGTGGAATCCATGAAAACAACCCAAAATTCTGCCTGACACAGTTCGTTTGATAAGGAGACCATAGTATGAGGCAGCTATATGGACGACTTTTGGAGGCAGCTATGGGCGATGACGTGTTGAGTAGCAATGGAAGACAACGTGTTAGCCAGCTAAAAGACGACATGTGGAGGCTGCTATGGAGACAATTTAATTGGATAGTGCATGATGTGGCAGTCCATTTCCCAGAGAGTTAAGTGTCAGACATAATAATTGAGTGCCGATGTGATCCAAAAAGTTTTCAAACCGGGGCAGGTATGGTTTCCCTCACTAAAAATTAAATGATTTAGTGCCTGTATGTGGCACTCTACCTAAATTGCTTAAAACAGACGGACCGGGTAGGTGCCCTCCACAAAATAAATACTAGAGTACTATAGCTAGAGCATTGCCCTGGCATAAAAATAGCCCATTTTCCTATGCTATAGTGTACAAGAGGAGGAGAAGGAGGACAATGAGGAGGAGGAGTGCATACATTATTCAGTTGAGCTTCTTTCACCCCTGTTGGAGAATGAAAATCCGAGAAATCAGGCTTTATTCATCTGATAAGCGTCAGCTGTCAGCGCTGTCATCGACAGGCTTGATGATGCCACAGCTTGCACTAAAAACCCCTCGGACACACGCTAGCGCAGGCAGGCAAGAACCTCCAAGCGTACAGCGCCATTCTGTGCCACATTCCAGCTTCGAAACCCAGTATTTGTAGGGAGCTGTGTGATCATTTAGGACGATGGTAGGTCAGCTACATACTCCCTCACCACTTTCTGTAAAGATCAGCCCACTCTGCCGAGACTGGGGACAGGTGACAGTGTCTAGCTGGGGTGACATAAACTGGCAAAGGCCTTGTAAAGCGTACCCCTGCCTGCTGGACAAGCTGCCTGCCTCGCCTACTCTTCCCTCGCTACTTGTCCCGCAAAGTCGCCCTCTGCCGCTAGCAGCTGTCAGAAGGGAAATACTTTTTCAGCTTGTGACAACCAGGGCCTGCTGGTATTCAATGCATTCTCACACTCTTCCTCTCCAGGGATGAGAGTGGAAAGATTTGTGCTTGTACCGTGGTTCCAGGAGAGTGAATACCCAGTATCGGTGCTGGAATAAATTCTTTGAACGCGAGGGTCACGGCTAGGCAGCCTAGCATGAAATCTGCCTATGCGCCACAGAGTCCCCCGCACAAAATTCACTCCCCCTCACTGCCTGACTGCCCATTTCCTCCTCCCTCCAACTCCTCTTCTTCTTGCCATACAACACGCTGAACAGTGAAGACTGAACAATGGTCCCCTCTCTGTCTCGCCAACATTTTCCTCTCTCTTCCTCCTCATCCTCCTCCACCTCCTCCGATATGCGTGAGAAACAGACCTAGGGTGCTTTGGCTATCAACAAGGGAATCTTCTTCCCCCGTCTCTTGTACGACGCAAAGCTTCCGACTTCATGCTGACAGAGAGTTTTCAACAGGCCAAGCAGCGGGATGGTGATGCTGATGATGGCGGCATCGCCATGACCATCTGTGTTGACTCCTCAAAGTTACTCAGCACCTGACAGAATCAACATCCACGTCCACTCCTCATTGTAGACTTGAGGAAGCTGACTGACCTGACTACCAGTTTCTGGTGGAAGTTGACATCTGGCAGTCTACAATCCTCTGCGCTGCTGGTAAACTCTGGATAACATGGTTATGTTGAATTCCACCTCGTGGGCATGTCGCCACAACAGTCGGTGAGCGGGCAGTTGGAGGCGGCGCTCCTCGCGTCCTGAGAGTGGCGCATCTTGCTGGACTTCCTGAAATGCGCACAGATGCGGCGCACCTTTGTGAGCAAATCAGACAGATTGGGGTATGTCTTGAGGAAACGCTGAACTATGAGATTAACACATGGGCCAGGCTGGTTCATGTGTCAGTCTGCCGATGTTGCAGAGCCGCCACCAGGTTAGGCCCCGTTACACACAACCAGCCTGGTTTCAGGTTCAGCGGTGCAGCCACAGATCAGTCTGCCGCCGTGATGCCCTGTAATAGCTCTTGGGCGGTGTGCCTTTATCGCCTAGGCTCAGCAGTTTGAGCACCGCTGCTGTCGCTTAGCAATGGCTACTGCTGCTGTGCCTAGAGCTACGACTGATGGCGTCATGCCAACGGATTAACGGAGGTGGAGGAGGGGTTGAGAGAGGAGGCATAGTAGGCCTTTGAGACCTGGACCGAGGTAGGCCCCCGCAATCCTCGGCGTTGGCAGTATATGAGCAGCCCCAGGGTCATACTGGTCCCAGCCTCCACCAAGTTAACCCAATGTGCCGTCAGCGATATATAGTGGCCTGCCCGGCAGCAACTCCGTCGTGTGTCAGGTGGACCTTGTCAGAAACGGCGTTGGTCAGGGCACGGATGATGTTCTCTGACACGTGCTTTGCAGGGCTGGGACGGACATCGGAAGAAGTAGTGGCGGCGGTGGGGACCGAATAATGGGGGGCGCCCGCCGCCAAGAGGTTTCTAAAGGCCTCGGTCTCTACCAGCCTAGGGCAGCATCTCCAGGCTAAGCAACTTGGAGATGTGGACGTGAGGCTTGGGCGTGTGGGTGGGTTGCGCTATCCTTCCTTTTGCGCTCCAGCGTCTGGGGTATGGAGAGCTGAAGCTGTGGATGCTGTGGAGGATCGTGGAGGCGAAGATGGGTTTTCGCACGGAGGTGTTTGGGCCGGGTCCTGGGCGGCTGCTAGCATGACACAGGGGAAGGAGCAGTGGTGTGCCCGGCCGAGGTGAACGGCTTGGTGCCATTGAGTGGGGTGTTAGCATTCATATGCCTGCGCATACTTGGTGGTAGTTAAGCTAGTATGGTGGAAACCCCTGCTGATCCTGGTTGGCAAGGTTGCACACACACAGTCCGTCGTCATCCGATGTTTCTTTAAAGAACTCCAGACTTCTGAAAATCTAGCCCCTCGCCACGGGAGCTTGACTACGGCAACATTTGGCGCTGATGCACCAGCTCTGGCCCTGCCTCTCCGTCTGGCCCGACCACTCCTCTTCCAACCTGTTCTGCTATAGGGACTCGCCTCCGTCTCAGAAGCACTGTGTTCACCCGCCTATCAAACCCAGCTTGGGTCTGTCACCTCATCATCCTCCGATCCCTCAGTCTGCTCCCCCCTCGACTTCCTGCCCTGACACAAACTTCACCACTGTCTGACAACCGTGTCTCCTCATCGTCTGACACCTCTTTCCCACTTCTTCCACTACTTCAATAATGTCATCATCACCCACAGACTGGCGACTGGTGGAAAACCTGGCATCGGAAAATTGCTCAGCCACGCAAACCGACAAGTGGTTTGTGACTGTGGGAAGGGTCCAAAAACAGTTTCCTCAGAGTATGCCGCTCAATGCCAATTTTTCCTGGGAGGGGGCAGACTGGGGGGAAGAGGCTGAGTGGAGGAGCCGGAGGAGTGCTGATTTCGGTGACATGGGTTGGACTGGTGTGGAAGACTGACTGGGGGACAAATGGCTAGAAGCATTGTCCGCAATCCCCAACATCACCTCTTCGCACTGTTCTTCCTCAACAGTGCTCTACCACGATTCCCAGTAACTTGAGACTGATGAACCTGGGACGGGTAGTCTTGCTGCGGCGTTCCCCTGCTCCCCATCGCAGGTGGTGTCTCACCCGCCAGGACCGACGACCTCTGACCCCTGCGTAGTTGGACGCCCACGTCCACGCCCTTGTCCTCTAACCCCCTAGCCCTCGGGTTTAAACATTTTCCAAATTAAAGTGTAAACTTTTAATTTTATTTTTTGGTGTTTAGTTTTTTTTATTTATTTAATTTGTTTTTAACAAAAATAATGGCTTTCCTATTGCTATGCGCTAGTTTCTAAGCCTACACGACAGCACAAACTGGATTTTGTAGCTGTGCCTGATGACGTTTGAGCTATTGAATATGAATATAAATAAAAAAAAATAATCAGCAGACTCTGCCTAATTCTAATCAAACCCCATAAATTGTCCCACTACGGTGTTTGAGGTGGATATCTGTCACTAAGACTAACACAACGGTCGCGGTCTCCCAGCAAATTCCTCACAATAGGTACTAGCTCACTACTAATGCCAGCAAGCCCAGCCACAAGCCAACAAAAAAAAGGAAAATATCGCTATTGTAGCCTAAGAAGCCCGTTGGGGTTCCTATGCTATTTTGTAGCCGACACTGAAAGCACCGCTTTGCAAATGAGTTTGAGCTATAAAATGAAATAAAGGTAAAAAAAAAATAATCAGCAGACTCTGCCTAATTAATCAAACCCCTAATAAATTGTCCCACTACGGTGTTGTGAGGTGGATATGCGTGTCACTAAGAGCTAAACACAACGGTCGCAGGTCTCATCCCAGCAAATTCCTCACAATATGTACTAGCTGCACTACTAATGCCAGCAACCCCAGCCACAAGCAAACAAAAAAAGGAAAATATACGCTTTGTAGGCCTAAGTAAGCCGTTGGGGTTCTCCTATGGCTATTTTGTAGCCGACACTGAAAGCACACTGCTTTGCAAGATGAGTTTGAGCTTAAAATGAAATAAAGGTAAAAAAAATAAATCGCAGACTCTGCCTAATTCTAATCAAAC
This sequence comes from Engystomops pustulosus, assembly GCA_019512145.1. Lineage (NCBI taxonomy): Eukaryota > Metazoa > Chordata > Amphibia > Anura > Leptodactylidae > Engystomops > Engystomops pustulosus. Next base: position 88,076,691 of record CM033646.1, on the reverse strand, counting down.
CCCTAATAATTTCCCCACTTCGGTGGTTGAGTGGATATGTGTGTCACTAAGAGCTAAACACAACGGTAGCAAGTCCCCCTGCAAATTCCTCCCAATATGGTACTACTGCTGCCACTAGGCAGCAAGCCCAGCCCACAAGCAAATAAAAAAAAAATGTATAACTGTTATTGTAGCCCTAAGAAGGGCTGTTGGGTTCTGTGTAGAATCACTCCTGCCTAACACTATTCTAATAGAACACCTAACACTTTCCCTGACCAGCAGCAGCTCTCTCCCTAGCGGCATCCAGACACAGAATGACCGAGCAGCGCGGGCAGGGCTAGTCTATTCCATGTCACCTATCTGGCCAGCCAACCACTCGCTATCGACGTGTAGGGTACCACGTCATGCTGGTGGAGTGCAGAGTCTCCTGGCTTTGATTGGCTCTGTTCTCTGGCCGCCAAAAAGCAAAAGGCGGGAGATGCCATTTTCTCTGAGCGGGCGAAGTATTCGTCCAGCAACGACAGTTTTCGAGTACGCTATGCTCGAACAAGCATCAAGCTCGGACGAGTATTCCTCATCTCTAGTAAAGACCCCCGGAAGGCATGTTAAATTCCGCGGCCGTTGACCGCTGCATTAACGAAAGCCCCACAGCCTCGACCGCGGGTGTAGCCGGGATGTCAACGGTAGATTACCATTGAAATCCCGCGGCTAACGATGCCGGTTCGGCTGCATGCAGCGCTGAATCGGCATCGTCTCTGCGCAGTAAGCTGTATCTGCCTGAGCGCTATTCGCGGGCTCAGCGCAGTACAGCTACGGCGCAGAGCGCTAAGGGGTTAAACGAAGACATCAAGATTATGCCCGAATCTTAGCAAACAGAATAAAAATATACTCCCCACACTTATTACCTATGACCAAGCCCGGATTTACCCCCGGCAGACAGGCCTCAGACAACACTAAAAATGAATCGATCTTCTGCAAATATGTGAACTCGAATCGACCCCGGCGGCGTTCCTAACAATAGACGCTGAAAAGGCATTCGACAGGGTGAACTGGGACTACCTTTTTGCCACACTAAGCAAATTTGTATTACAGGTCCCATATTGAATGCCATTAAAGCTTTGTACTCTAATCCTTCGCCAACAGTATTTGTTAATGGCAGACTGTCTCAAAATTCACCCTGTCGAATGGCACAGACAGGGTTGTCCCCTATCACCCATTCCTTCGTTCTCTCATAGAACCCCTAGCGGAATCTATCAGGAGTAACCAATGATTTCAGCATAAAGTCGGAAGGCAAGAGTATAAAATCTCGCTTCGCTGACGACATAATTTTATCGTTAACAAACCTAAATCGTCTATACAACACGCATTTAAACACTTTACAAGAATTTGGGAAAATCTCATATTACAGTTAATACTCTAATCCCAAGCCCTCCTAGTTAATGTAAACCGAGACAACCCAAGAACTTAAACAGGATTCACACTGGACTGGCACCAGAGCATATAACAACCTTGGATCAATTAGCCTTTCCAACTAGAAACCTATATAAATTCAATTATATCCCTCACTAACTAAAACGGACAAAGAATATTGGAATATGCTAAACTACCTTTATCATGGTCCTATAAAATGACGACCCTACCAAATACTTATATCATTTTTGAACCATCCCCATCCCAATCCCAGAATGCACTTCTTTAGGCTGGAAAGAACCCATTAAGAAAGTTTCTCTGGCAGGGAACAGCCCAGAATAGCAATGCACACACTTTGTAAACCCAAATCAAGCAATTAAAGATTATTACAAACCAACAGTTTCGGTGGAATATGACCCAACCAATATGGTGTAATATAGAAAAATATTACAATAACACTCCCCCCTACCACCAGACTTAAACCCACTATGGAATCTTGAAAATTCATTGGAATCGAAACGTTGCTATTGATGCCATATCAATAATAAAGACTACTTGAACTACCGTAACTGCTTGCTTTCTCACTCTCCCATAGAACCTACCACCCCAACTCCTAACAAACACCATGAGCACTGACCAGCCTGGAAGAACTAATTTCCTCCAATAACCAGACCTAACCCAAAACAACTCAATAACATACCTATTTCTATATGTGAACTTAATATCCAAAACATTAACCTTCATTTCTGGCGTTCAAACAATATCACAACTCTTAGCAATATATTGTCCAATAAAAAATGACTTTCTCAAGTGAGAAATACAATCTCAGGAAATCTTCAACTATCTGAAATTCGAAATTCAGTTGACCTTAATCCAGACACCACTCTTTTTCTCCCTAATTTTAAATATTAAAACCTAATGTCCAACACCATACATGAACGCCTTGGCAAAGACTTAGGTCTGTACTTTCAAACAATAACCAATGGAAGAAGCCTTGTCACTATCTCACTCTACATTTCACGTGTTTCTCATCTTAAGCAATAATAAAGACGCATATGCGGTGTATTTTTACTCTCCACTCTTCACAAAATATTTAAGTTTTGTCTTCATCTCCCTCCGGGTGTGTTGGAGATTATGGGGGCCAAAAGCGGTACTCTAAGGCCCCTTCCACAACTGCGTTGCACGATGTGCCTCTATCTTTTCCTATGGCAATTGATGCGTGAAAACTCATTTCACTTCAGTGCACTTGCAAGTGTCCAGAGTGCAATTTCGTTTTGGATGCACTCCATGGACTTGCATGGTCATTTTTCACGCGCGGGACTTGCAAAGTAGAGCATGTCCGAGATTTAAACAGCCGTCGTTAAAAAACGCGCACTGTGTGCGTGAAAAAAAATGCAAGTTCGGAAAAGGCCCATTGGTTCAATGGGTCAGAGTTGCAATGCCAGGTTCTGCGCGTAAAAGCACGCGCAGAAAGGCGCGTGAAAACGAAAGTGTGAAAGGGGCCTAAGCTCGTGTTAAATCTCGACATGCCATCACGCATGTGAAAGTCACGCACGTGAAAAACCGCACCAACAATTCTACTGGAGATGCATCAAAAACGCATTGCACTCGAGACAACTTGCAAGTGCATGCGAGTGGCAATGAGTTTTCTGCACTGCATCAATTGCCATAGAAAAGATGAGCTCAGTCCTGATCGTCATCTTAATCACTACTCGCACTGTTCTGCGCGTGAAAAACGCATTGAAATTGCATCAAAATTGCATTGAAAACGCATTGAAAAACTGAGACACTGAACAAACTCTGACTGAAAACTGATTGCACTCTGATGCAAAATGTGCGTTTTTCACTGACCAAACCCTGATCGCACCCTGATCAAACTCTGACGTTATCTGCAACGCAAGTGTGGAAGGGGCCTTATACACATCTTGTGGTCATGTCCTAAAATCAAGCCCTTATGGCAAGAAGCATATAACCTGATCAATAGTTTGGGTATCTCTGCCACTCCATTCTCCCCGTGTACAGCACTACTATTAATGAACATGGAAGTAATCCCATTCAAAGCCCGTACTATAGTAGCACACATTCTTATGTCCACAAAGTTGGCAATAACAAGATATTGGAAAGACACAAAAATGCACAATTTTGGTGAGTTTTTCGGGTTTAGTTTTTATGGCGCTCACCAAGCGGGTCCAATAATGGTACTGAGTTATTATACAGATTGTTATGGACGCGGCAATACCAAATATGTGGTTTTTTTCTGGTGATTTTGTATTTTTTTACTTTATGAATAGGGATTGTTTGTGTTTAGGGGACTTTACCTTTAATTAATTCTTTTTATTAATAAATGTTTATGTTAAGTATTTTTAACATTTTTTTTTACTTTTGCAGGCTCAGTAAGTGCCACGGTGGTCCGATTTGGCACACGGGACCCTCACACAAGGGGTTAATTCCCACGATCAGAGGAAACTCTGATCGCGGGCACTAGAGACGGGTGCCAGCTGTAACATGCAGCTGGCACCCCATGCTTCTGGTACCGGCTCCGTTCCGGAGCCAGTGTCATAAGCATGACGTAATAACACTGCAAAATGTGGGAACGCACCTCCCGCCATGCAGTATTATTACGTCAAATGTCGGGAAGGGGTTAATTTGCTGAGGTAATCTGGAGAAATTTCACCCCATGCTTCCAGAAGCCTCACCCACAAGTTGGATTGGCTTGATGAGCACATTTGCGTACCATACGCTCAAGCTGCTCAACAGCTCAATGGGGGTTAAGATCTGGTGACTGGGCTGGCCATTCCATTACAGATAGAATACTAGCTTCCTGGTCTTCCCTAAATAGTTCATACATAATTTGGAGGTGAGCTTTGAGTCATTGTCCTGTAAGATCAAATTGGCTTGTACCTTGTACAAATATGCGACTTTACCAGCACCAAACCAACCCCAGACCATCACATTTCCTCCACCATGTTTGGCAGATGGTGTCAGGCTTCAGTTGGTCAGCATCTCACAAATGTTCTTCTGTGTGATCCAAATAGCTCAAACAGATTCATCTGTCCATTATACTTTTTTCCAATTTTCCTCTGTCCAATGTCTGAAATTCTCAGTTATGGTTTTTTCTTTGACACTCTTCCCTGAAGGCCAGCATCCTGGAGTTTCCTTTTTACATTAGAGGTTGACACTGGCATTTGGGATGTACTATTTAATTCCTCTCGGACCGGACCAGAATCTGTAGCGACGTCTTTAGACGGTGTTGCAGTTCTCTACCGCTCCCGTGCCAGCGGGACCAGCTTCTCCTGCTGAAGGAGTGCTAAGCATGGCAGGGCAGAGTTGGCGCTGCCGCTGGCACCATAGATTCGGCGGTCACGTGAATTAGACCCAGTACATCTCTGATCAGCACCACCAATCATAGATAGTGGTTTGGTCCTGTAACTAGGGCTCTTAGGCCCCTTTCACACTTGCGTTTTTCATGCACGTTTTCTGAGCGTGCTTTTGACACGTTGGTCACTGCTGCTTGTATCCTACCAGCGGTGCCGAGTTGGATCAGCCCACACCCAACTCCCCCTGATAGGTGGCCAGTCCTGCGCATCATCCAGTGTCCAATCCCGCTCTGGCCGGGGGGCGGAGTCATGCTGAATATAACGCCAGCTGATCCGCCATGCCAGCGGCTACGACTACTACACGCCGGCGCCCACCATCAGGACGCCGGCGTTCTATGTTTTGTATTGTCTCTGTCTGTATGTGCTTGATTAGACACGTCAGCGCTTTGCATCCCAGCTCTATGGCTCCTGATGAGTCCATCTATCTTGGGCGAAACGCATAGAGCTTGAGCTTATGGGATTACGAGACTAAAGCTATCCGTAGCTATTTAGAGCTGATGTGTGGGCAATAGGGCTATAGGTAATACGACCTCATTGTACCGAGGTGTTCTATGGCAGCTTAACACAAACTGCCTCTACATTAACCCTGATCATTTTTCCCACACTAGAAGTGAACTACCACAATTTGTCTGCGGCATTCCACTATATCCGCAGCCATATGTAGCTCACTTCTTGCTCTGTAGAGTGTCATTTAACACATCGGACACTCTGGATCCATTATATGTTGACTGGGGTCTTTTTTTTAAATAGTTTTCTAATAAAAGTTATTTTTTATCTACCTGTATGACTACTCCAGTCAGCTTTCTCTAATTTTGTAGTCAAAGGTGTCTCACCAATATAGCTCATCAGTGAATTTTTTCTCTGAAGTGAGTAGTAGACACCATTGTAGCAATTCTTCAGTTTCTTGGTAATTTGTTGCATGGAATGCCCTTAATTTCTAAGAACAGGAATAGACTGTCAAGTTTCACATGAAAGTTCTTTTTTCCGGTTCTCGTTGCTCCATGAGAGTAATGGAGCAGATTGCCGCGCATGACCATTGTGCTCCATTCATCTCTATGGAGCTGACGGAGATCGCCGAGCACGGGGCTTTGCAATTTCCATTGGCTCCACTGAGATGAATGGAGCAGAATGGTCATGTGCATCTGTCTGCTCCATTATTCTCATGGAGAGACAAGGGCTCCGACTGAGGTATGTGGGTACCCTCGTTTTCGTGATCTGTGGTATAAGAGTGTCATGATGAGTGTATTTATTATTCATTAAATGTGCTTTTATTTAACCCTTTAACGCTCTGCGCCGTAGCTCTATGGCGCAGAGGTATAAGGAGTGTATGAAGAGGGCTCACGAGTCCTCTTCATACAAAGGTTAGGGTTTTTGCATTTTGCAGAAAACCCCCACCGCTAATAACCGTGGTCGCCGCTTGCACCGATCGCGGCTATTAACACTGTCATTGCCGCCGGCAAAGTCGCCGGCGGCGTTTAAAATACGACAGCGGCGGCAATTGGTTGCCATGGTAGCCTCGGGTCTTCTTTTGACACAAGGCTACATGGCTTCTGTAGATTCGTTACAATGAGCGACCTGCAAAATGCCATATATTGCAATACAGAGGTATTGCAGTATATGGTAGGAGCGATCTGACCATCTAGGGTTAATGTACCCTAGATGGTCTAAGAAATAGTGGAAAAGAAAAGAAAAAAAAAAGTTTAAAAAATAAAAAAAATTAATAAAATATTAAAAATTCAAATAATCCCTCTTTCCCTAGAACTGATATAAAACATAATAAACAGTAAAAATCACAAACATATTAGGTGTTGCCGTGTCCAAAAATGCCCGATCTATCAAAATATAAAAACGGTTACAGCCGGTGGTGACCTCCGAGGCGGGAAATGGCGCCCAAATGGCCGAAATGCAACTTTTACACCTTTTTACATCACATAAAAAATAAAATAAAAAATGATCATAATGTCGCACAGACCTCAAAATGGTAGCAATGAAAACGTCGCCTCATTTCACAAAAAATGACACCTCACACATCTCCGTGCACCAAAGTAAGAAAAAGTTATTAGCATCAGAAGATGGCAAAAATTTTTTTTATTTTTTGTACACATTCGTTTAATTTTTGAAAATGTATTAAAACACAATAAAACCTATATAAATTTGGTATCACCGCGATCGCACCAAACCAAAGAATAAAGCTGAGGTGTTACTTTGAGTGCACAGTCAAAGTCGAAAAAACTGAGCCCACAAGAACATGACCACATGCGTTTTTTTCTCAATTTTTCCACATTTGGAATTTTTTTTCAGCTTCGCAGTACACGGCATGTTAAAATAAATAAAATTACGGGAAAGTAAAATTTGTTACGCACAAAATAAGCCCTCACACAGGTCTGTACACGTAAAAATGAAAAAGTTATGGATTTTTGAAGTTGCAGAGCGAGAGATGAGCGGAAAAACCCTGCGTCCTTAAGGGGTTAAAAATAAGGAAAGTAACCCATGTCACCATGTTATCTATTGAAGACTACTTTATCAACTTTATCAACTATATCTTTGCGCCTGGCTTATAATTAAAGAAACACCCTCATGGTGACTTTCTGCACTTTTATTTAGAAAGGAAACATGCATAGGGTTACATTCCAGAAATGCTGGCTAAATGCTAGGGCAGCTTCTTTAACCTTCCAAATATCCAAGGCTATAATCTGGCAACCTTATTTCTCCACATTGAAGACTCGTTACATGACACCTCCTACTATACTAACTGTAGATTGCCAGAGGATTTTGTACCCTCATGTGGAATTTTATAATTTCAATTTTATATTCAGCTAATGCCACATTTGAAATATTGGCCAATTTTGAATACAGCTAATGTGGAACTTGACACTCCCTATTTCAAAACCAGCAAATGTGGAATATGAGAATTTCAGTTTTAAATCCAATGGTTGTGGAATTTTAAAATTGAAATCTTGAATCCAGCAAATGCACAATTTGACAATTTCAATTTTGAATCCAGAAGTTATGTGTTTTAACATTATGTGTTGTTAATATTGTAAGTGGATGTGACACTTTAATTTCCCTCTGGGACAAATAAAGTTTTTTATTATTATATACAAAGTTGAAAGATGTGACAATTCTATACTGATTCTTCCTGCATTTTATCTCCCTCTAGTGGCAAGTATGCAGATTGCTTGCTGCCATGATTCTGCATGCTGACTCCGTCTAGGGGCAAATATGTGGATTACTTGCTGAGCTCCCTCTGGTGGCTGGTGCTCAGCATTGCAGCCATGTCCTGGAACATCCCCTTGTGGTCATGTGATCTGCTCTGTGGGATGGGCTATAAATCAGCTTCCTGAATCATTAGTCTTTTCTAGAGTATTAGGTTTCCATTGTGAGCTCCAGCCCCCTGCTTGCACTGTTTGATATGTATCCATGACCCCAGTGTTTGTGATCTTCTCAGCAACTGCCCCAAACTCTACTCCATTATCTGCTGGTCCTGTCTTAGGTCTTGCTACAGTCACTACCTCTCGAAGCTTTTTGACAGTAAAATCCATCCTGCCTTGCGGCGGCTCTGGTGAAGATTGGGGGGCTTGCAGGCTTTGCACGCCGGTACTTATAAGTATAGTAAGTTTGCCTTCCTATTACTACTATTGTGCAGCGCATCTCGGTCCTCATGAATGTGGCGCACGCTGCAAGCACCCAAAGTGGATGAATTGTATGCACTAGATTTTTTTCTGGTGCACTCAGTTCATGGAGCGCGCGCCATATTTCTTTTGAACATGCAGACATAAATGTGGCGGCTGGTGCGAGTACACACATGGGATTGTGTCACGGCGTGCACCACGCAGTCGCAATACAATACTAGTGCAGACACTTCATACCACTTCCAGCAGTTAGCAAATGTATTTATGTGCAGTCTACGCCAGAATTCTGGCACAGACTGCATAATAAAGTTGCCCTGTATGTGTGTGTTTTTTTGTGCATCTCTCGATGGTTCTTTTCATGTGTTTAGCTTGTAATATAGCATTTAATAGAGAAGTGTCATTCCTTTCCTGTCACATAAGGTACTGTACCATAACACTGTATGATGCAAATAGTACAAAGATTGGTACTGTAACGTAACACTATGATTCAAATAGGACGAAGATTGTTACTGTAATGTAGAACTGTATGATGCTAATAGTACTTAGAAAAACCCCTTGTGATGTTTACACAATAAAGATACTTTTTAACCCCCTTACTTTACAATTTTACTCAGTTTTATTGATGTTTTAGTTCCTATCACTCACTGATGGTCAGTGTAAAATTCCAGATTGTGGGCAGGTACTCTAAGCAGACAAATTATGATCCCTCTAGTGCTGTGTGCTGACAATGTGCTTAGATTATCAGCTTACAGGTTGATATACACTTTGATTTAGCTTCTGAACATTTACTAGTATCTGACACATGGAAAGAGAGTTTAGACAGATCAGAGATGAAAGATGATGAGGTCCATGAGATGCATATCACACATGACATTCTCAGATCTGCTACAATCAGCTCTGCTATATCTGTGCCCCCCCCCCCCCCCCCCGGATAAAGACCTTATCTGCCTGTATCTTGTCAATTTACTCTCCTAAAAATGTGTTTCTCACTGGCAGGAAGACTCTGTGTGAGCTTGTCTTTGAATGTAAGGGTCAGACAGGATAGCAATATGTCTTCCACAACCCTAAAGTCGGAACCAGAGGCAACAGAAATTGTGTACCAGGATTATAGGACAGTTTGGAATTATATCTGTGAAATGCTGTATTTTTGTTAATAACAGTGAATTAGAGAATGTGTTATTGTTAGAGATGGGCGAATTTGTTAAAATTCGTTTTGACCCGATTCGCCGAATTTTTTGAAAAAATTTGATTTGACCCGAATCGAATCAAAACGAATCACGTTAAAAAACAGACATTTCCTGGCTGCAGAGAGCCTGAAGGGTGTTTTAGAACGTTGTGCCATGCTTAAATATGCATAGGGAGCGTGGTTTGGTCTTCAAACAATGCTGTTTTTTAGTATGACACGCACATGACAGCCGCGGCTCTTAGAATCGCTTCACTTACATGTGCACTTACATAGGCCAACTTCCCCAAATAAGCGAAGCGGGAACGCAGCCTGACAAGGTAACGTCTGCCGCAAGAGCGGCAGAGTGGCACAATGATATAGTGTGTTGGTGGCAACAAAAGCAGCAGCAGCAGGAGCCCGCAGAGTGGCATAATGATATAGTGTGAAGGTGGCATCAGTAGCAGCAGGAGCCCGCAGAGTGGCACAATGATATAGCGTGAAGGTGGCATCAGAAGCAGCAGGAGCCTGCAGAGTGGCACAATGATATAGTGTGAAGGTGGCATCAGAAGCAGCAGCAGCAGTAGGAGCCCGCAGAGTGGCACAATGATATAATGTGCTGGTGGAATCAGAAGCAGCAGGAGCCTGCAGAGTGGCACAATGATATAGTGTGAAGGTGGCATCAGTAGCAGCAGGAGCCCGCAGAGTGGCACAATGATATAGTGTGAAGGTGGGTGTTCTAACGGGGAAATAACATTTCATTATTTCCCATATATTTCTCAATGATGTTATTAAAAAAAAACCCTGTTGATGAAATTTCAAATCAATGTAGGCATGTTGTCCATTAGAAACCCGATTAATTTCCATGGGATACAACCACCCGAACCAGGGCAGAGTGGACAGACATGGCATATCAGTCCTGCCTTGACACCTGGATTAAGCATTCCTGCAATGGATGTGGGAGAAAAAGCAATAATTACTCATGGACATATGTCAATGCAAAAAGCAATTTATTTTTGTTTAATCACTGAATCAGTGGTGGTCGTAACCAAGGCTAGATCCTTGTTTCTGAGGACAAAAAGTACTTACAAGTATGGGAAAAACATTTGTCACAGAGGTACATAGATTTAATAACCGTACCCCAATACCAATAAAAGAAGTGGGTGTTTGTATTTAGTAGATGAGTTTAATGAAATGTCAATGCGTCAGGTGAGACACCCCTTTAGCTATAAATGGTACGTCCTTAGGGGTTTAGGTGAGAATACGTTCTGATCAGTCCAGACGGACAGACATCCATGGACGCTGCAAAAAAGAAGGTATGAGTCTCTTTATGCAGGATTCATTTGTCTCCAAGGTCAGGAAGTAGAGTTAGCCTTATGGGAAAGTTTAAAGTTTCCAAATGAAGGCCCGCCCTTATAGAACATGTGAGACCTAAAGTCATTGATTCTCCACTAGGGAATCTGAAACAATATGCAAATTTTTCCACCTTGGAAAGTATTTACAATTACCCTGTGTCTATTGACTCACAGACTTTCAGCGCTGGGGTCCTGGGTCAAGTCCCATCCAAGGTACAATATCTGCAAAGAGTCTCGGTTTCCTCCCCACACTCAAACACATACGGTAGGTTAGGTTGATCGATTGTGAGCCCCATGGGGGAATAAAGGGACTTAGTTGGGAGGAGCTCTGATTTGGTGTGCTATATAAGTAAGGATTATTATTATTCTATTATGTTTTAGGAATATGGCTCTTTTTGCTGGGGGTTTGCAAGTAGTCCGGGATCATTGCATTTATTTGTGTACACTATAGTCATTTATTGCTCTTGTAGTTTTGTCTTATTGTTTCTTTGTCCGGAAGTGGAAGTTAGTAGGGTGAATCACTGTTCTAGATTATGAGCATTGCAGTGCTGTTGGGATCCAATGTGATGCGGCTCTTTCAACTCATATCAGGGAGACCTAAGCCTAGTACCTCAGAGGTATCTTTATGACACAGGGGTTAATAAGTCAATTGTATTGCAGGGATTCCAATAATGATGACTAGCGGATACTGTTATTCCCAATATGGTCTCAAGTTCTGCATTCTTTTCCATCAAAGTCTTATGTGAATTTTAAATTTGCTTTCTTTGGCATGAAGGTACTACTTTAACTTCTAAACTTGCGATTCTCTGCACATTTCTTCTAATTTTGATTGCTGTCCACTTAAGTTCCACACGTAATGTTGGAAGCTTTTATGGAGGCTCATCCACAGTGCGCCTACTTTTGGAATCAGTTATATGGTACTGCTTTAGCCAGTTGTTTGAAATCTTTATGTGGGCATCTTCATTACTGTGCTCTCATTTTATCCCAAAAATCATGTCCTAATGATCACCACACTGAGTTGAGTTACAATTGGGTATCATGTATGGAAATAATTTTTTAAAAGATGACATAATAACGGGCTGAAAATACTTTTAACACGGTGTGGATAACCTTTATTCCAAAAAACCTGTAGTAGAGGATTGTGACCTCCCCAATTGGTAGTTAATGTTTTGTTTTTAATTATCTGCCTTTAGTGCATAAACAGTGTGATATAACACAACTTGTTTGTAAGAAACCATAACAGTCTAAACAAATTACATGGAGGTCCGTACCAAAACTAATATTATTGCAAGCTACTGCGCAGAACAAGCTTACTACCATAGATATGTTACCAGAACTAGATTTACTACATAGATATGATACCAGACGAGACCAAACCAATAGAGATACGAGATATTGTTCTATTCCTCCTTCTAGAAGGTCACTTTTATAACTCGATGTGGGAAAACGGTCCCCCCCCCCCACTGTAGCCAATAGAGTAAGAGTGCCACCACAGTTAGTCCATAGTTACAGTATTCCACAGGAAGCCAATACAGTTATATTGTCTTACAGTAAGCCAAAGTCACAGTGCCCACCAGTAGCCAACAGTCACAGTGCCCACACACAGTAAGCCAATATTGTAACAATGACAATACAGCTACCTCCCCGGTAGCCAATAATCAGGGGATCCCCCGTAGCCCATAGTCCGAGTGCCTCCAGTAGCCAACGTTGTCACCAATGTGTTCAGTAGCCAATATTCAGACTACCATCAGTTGTCAGAGTGCCACCCGAGTAGCGGCATAGGTTAGAGTTCATCGCACAGAAGCCAAATAGGCAGTCTCCTACACTGTAGCACAAAAAAATCAGAAATGGCCTCACGTAGCCCAAAAAAATAAGACGGACAGTCCGTATTAACCATAGTCCAGTGAAACCCTTAAGCCCATGGTCACCAGTGACAAGGTAGGCAAATTAAAGAAAGAAAATACTCACATCTCCACACTGATGTCTTCATCCAAGAGCCCCAAAGTGCAATGATGTCATATTAGTGTTGAGGGACCTTGCACATAGCCACAACCATGCACTGTGAATTGCTGAATTGCTTTGAGAGACAGGCACTCAGTGACCTCTTGTATAAGAGGGGAGGGTGTTCCAACATTTTCCCAGCACCATTACAAGTGGAGATAAAGAGAGGGGAGGAGGGAGAGCTGGGATATAGAAGAATATATTGGACAGGCAGGAACAAAAAAAAAATGAAAAATTGCCAATTCACGGCAAATAAGTAGGGAGAGGAGGCCGCTGTGCCAATAAGGGAAAGTTGCAAAATTGAAATAAGTAAGTGCACTCTGAATAACTGCCTGTTGTTTTCATAGGTGCTATAGTGAAGGGGGGGGGATTCAAGTCTTAAGGCTATTTGACATTTACCGCATCATAAAGTGTAAAAAGACAGTATAAGATTTAGCACTGTTTGCCTCTACATTAAATAGTAACATCTTTTTGAAAACATACAGTTATCGGATGTCATTCCTGCCTCACTTTTGTTGGAGACCGCCGCTCCCGGTGGCGTCATTGGCGGAGGACGGGTATTGATCGATTGCCATTGAAAGCTAGTATTCAGAAGACCCGAGGACCAGGCTGTCATTTCCTTTCCATGATTACAATGTGCTATTTGCAACTTGTAATAATGAGAGGGGGGAAAATCCCCCATATACTGCTTACAGTAGTATAGCAGTATATGATCGATCAACGGAAACTAGGGTTAACGTTACCCTAGTGGTGTCGTAAAATAGTAAAGTAGTAAAAAATTAAAAAAAAAAAGTTTTAAAAAGTTTAAAAAACCCTAAAAATTCAAATCACCCCCCTTGTTCGAGAACTGATATAATCTAAATAACAAAAACATTGGTATCGCCGCATCCAAAAAATGCCCCCCCGTTCTAAAAAATATTTTAATAACCATTTTTCCACTGCCATTAAAACCCCATAACAGCACCCAAAGTCGAAAATGGCACTTTTTTGCCATTTTGCAAAATATAAAAATAATAAAAAGTAATCAAAAGTTTGTACAGTCCTAAAATGGTATATAATTAAAACGTAATCAAATTTAGCAAAAAAAATATCACGACAGCCTGTACACCGAAGTCTAAAAAAGTTTCAGCGCCAGAAGATGCAAAATTAAAAAAAAAAAAAATTTTACACGAGTTTTTTAATGTTTGTAAAGGATGAAAAAATTATAAAACTATACAAATTTGGATCCCCGTGGTCGCCACCAAGACCCAAAGAATAAAGTAGGACATGTCATTTGTGGCACACACAGTAAATTCCAGGCCAACAAGGAAACGCCGCAAATGCCGTTTTTTTTTTTCACCAATTTCACTGCATTTTGAATTTTTTTCCCTTTTCCAGTCATCGGCATGGAAGAATAAATACCATCACAAGGAACTTCAATTTGTTAAGCAGAAAACAAGTCATCACAGAGCTCTGTTGTAAACGCACATTGCAATACCTTTGGGGGCTTTTAGTTTACGCCAGATTACGTGTGGAAATACAATAGTTTATTACAGTGATTTTCGCTGGAATTACACTGTCAGTTGTGGGGATATTTGTATAACGCACATTGCAATAACCTTTTGGGGGCTCTAGTTTACCGCCAGATTCCGTGTCAAATCCACAGAGTTTATGACAGTGATTTTCGCTGAATGAAATTACACTGTCGTGTGGGGTATCTCGGAAACGCAATGCAAATGTACCTTTTGGGGGCTATAGTTTACAGCCAGATTACTCGTGAAATCACCTAGTTTATACAGTGATTTTCGCTGACATTTACCACTGATCGTTGTGGGGTTTATTGTTAAACGCACTTTGCAATACCTTTTATTGGGCTCTAGTTAAGCCAGAGAGACACGTGAAATCCACGTAGTTATACAGTGAATTTCCGCTGAAAATATAAACGTCAGTTGTGGGGTATCTGGTAAAACGCAAATTGCAATACCTTTGGGGGGGGGCTTTAGTTTACAGCCAGATTTAGGTGTAAATCCAACATAGTTTTACAGTTGGATTTTCGCTGTGAACTTACACTGTCAGTTGTGGGGTATCTGTATAACGCACATTTGCAATACCTTTTGGGGGTCTAGTGACAGAGCCAAGATTTCGTGTGAAACCACATGTTATATAGTGATTTTCGCGAAATTACACGGTCAGTTGTGGGGTATCTGTTTAAAACGCACATTGGCAAATACCTTTTGGGGGCTCTCTCTAGTTTACCGCCAGATTTACGTGTGAAATACACGTAGTGTTTACACACAGAGAGAAGTAGCGATGTTGCTGAAACTTACACTTCAGTTGTGGGTGGGGGATCTGTATACGCACATTGCATAACTTTTGGGGGCTCTAGTTTACAGCCAGATTTATGTATGTGAAAATCCACATATTTTTATACAGTGATTTTGCTTTGAAATTACAATGTTCGAGTGCTGGAGGTATCTGTATAACGCACATTGCAATAACTTTTGGGGGCTTTCTAGTTTACAGCCAGATTATGTGTAATCCAAGTCGTATACAGTGATTTTCGCGAAATTACACTGCAGTGTGGGTATATCTGTATAACGCACAGAATATCTGGGGGCTTCTAGTTACAGACAGATTTACGTGTGAAATCCACGTAGTATACATGTGATTTTTCGCTGAATTTACACTGTCAGTTGTGGGGTAATGTATAACGCACCATTGCAATACTTTGGGGGCTCTAGTTTACAGCCAGATTTATCGTGTGAAATCCCATTAGGTTTATACAGGATTTTCGTCTGAAATTACTTGTCAGTTGTGGGGTATCGTATAAGCCACATTGCAATCCTGTTGGGGGCTCTAGTGCAGGCCGATTTATGTGTGACATCCACTATTTATATACTGATTTTTGCTGAAAATTTACACGCGTATTGTTGGGGCTATCATATAAACCACACATTGACAATACCTTTTGGGGCTCTAGCTCTACAGCAGATTTACGTCGTGGAAATCCACTTATAGTTTATACGGCAATTTTCACTGAAATTGCACTGCAGTTGTGGGGATCTGTTTATAACGCACCTTGCAATACCTTTGGGGGCTCTAGTGCCTAGTTTAAGCCAGACTTAGTGTCAAATCCACGTAGTTTCAAATAACTTGTCAGACAGAAAGGTGGCAGGTGGAGCAGGCAAGAAGTGGCAGAACAGTTAAGGGGGATTGTCGCACAGTGGTTTGACCTCTGTGAGGCCAGTAACTGCCGTTGTCATCTAGTGGAGTGTGTTGATCAACAATCCCAAAGGTTTGTGAATGGTTGACTAGGTCATCCAATTCCAGCAAATATAACATCTGACAACCCCAGCCAAGAGTCTTAGGGTTCTTGACACCAAGTAGTTGGCATGGCCCGGAGAGGTCAGCGGGCCATCTCCTGTCCTCACAGGCTCATGTCCTGGTCCTTTCCTGCAGGCCGAGAGTACTAGGCTGGTCTGGGCTCCTAGCCACTGATTCAGCGAGACCAAGTGTTGAGGACAGTCAGCAGCTGCTTTCAGTGAAGAGTGGGGAGGACTTCCTCTGGCTCCTGCAGTAGAGCAGGCTGTGCATATGACATTGGTGAGGATAGTGAGTCAGGACCGTGAAACAAGCCAAATTGACGATGATGTTTCTAGCCGATCGCACTTGGGAGCCGGAAGTGTTGTACAGGGGATATCATCGTCGGGTTGAAAGAGTGTCAGCTTCGCGGCAGCAGGCAAGCAAGTCGCTACTGGCTGTGAGGTCAGCAGGGGGTAGGATGCAGGCCGAGGAACGGAGCCAAACGTCCGGGCTATGCGAGGGACAGCGGCGGGTACGGAGTAGCGCTCAGGCCAAGCATGTGGCGGTAAAATTACCACCTCAGCGGATGTGTCATTTTTGTAAAGGCACCAGAGGAGCCGAATGCGGGGAATGTCGTATCTGCGGGCGAGAAAGTGAACCAGGGCGTGGCCAGGGAGCTAACTGGCACCATGGCCGCGCAAACCTGCAGGTCCCATCCAATGGCCCTGGGAGACGAGAAAGTGGTGCAGATGCGGTCATCCTGCAGGCGCAAGCAACAGCAGCAGCACCTAGTGGCACACATGCTTTCAGCAAGTCAGGCCTCCAGACCGTCTGACCGAAGGGAGCTGGTTTGTCTTGGAAATCTCATCCCCGGTGTCCAGATGCGTCCTGCTCCTCGCTACACATGGCGCCGATGCGTTGAGTGAGGCGAATACAAAAAGACAACTCTATGCGGTCCAGCCATGCTAAGGTGAGAAGCTGACGTCTCTTGTCGAAGTTGTGCGTACTGCAGTCTCCCTTCTCAAGTGTGGACTCTGCACCCTCAGAAGAACTAGGAGAAACCAGGTGGAGAGTTCAAGCCGCCAAAAATTTTTTTTTTTCCAAAAGGCTGTGACCAGCCTTCACCATCATGTACAAAGATAGGTGGGCCAGGTCACTTGAGTTATCAGTTTCTTCCAAGGTGCACGGACAGCGCGGAGTGTGGAGCTGTAATTATGGTCAGGGCCAGTTATGCCTTTAAGGACCCAAATGGGGAATGTGCTTCCCGCGCCCAGCCACACCCAACAACTTCAACAGAGAGGACGGCGCTTCTCTTGCCACAGGTGTCAAACTGCTGACTCCTGTGTCAGGTGTGCCGCCATCTCCTCTCCACCACACACCTCAGCCTCCACAAGTGCTTGCTCCATCATACCACATGGCAGGGCACACTGGGTGTCACGCAGTTCTACAACCTGAGTTGCACTGGGCGAACAAAGTCACACAGGGAGGGGAAACTGCCTCTGTCATGCAAAAAAAAAATCAATGGTGGTTTCGCCCGACAACTAAAAATCGGAACCATGGTGACAGTACAAGGTGGAGGACAAGGTGTCCACGCTGCCCGCGTGAGGCACGGTTCAATCTGGACAGCACATTCTAAAGAAATGGCCAGGACATGTCACGCATTCAGCCATTGTCTACAAAGCAAAGGCTACACCCGCTCGAGTTGCAGCGCCGAAAAGAACGGCCTACCACCAACTAGTTGTTGCGATGTTTAACCCAATCTGGAATCCCAGCCGTCCATATGTTAGACGATGAACAGAGGAAAAGCCATTAATGATTTTTTGATGAGCAAGCGTACCGGTAAGTACTCCCCTGTTGTAACTTTGATTGCAGCCCACTGGCAGCTCATGCGTGACACCTGCACGTTTGCTTAGGCCTTTTGAGGGAGGACACGTTATTTGTTTCAGTCGCCAGGACTGCGGGATGAATAACGTCATTCCACTGCCTCATGTCCTGGAACTCATGCTGGCAAATCTGTCTGGTCAGGGCACTGGAGAAGTGGAGATACATCTCATTGGCCGCACATGAGTCCGGTGGGGCTGAAACTGGAGGAGGAGGAGGACATTGGAGCACAAGCAGAGTCTGGTTCAATTGTGGTGTTTTCTACTCAGGTGAAAGGAGAAAGAGGAGCAGGAGCACCCGGAGAGGGTTAGAACCCGAGGACAGTTATACTGTGGATATGGAGGACCGGGCAGTCCTCAGAGTCACTTGCGCAGATGGCCCGAAGCATGCTGCTTTGCCTAACTAGTGACAGCCGAATAGTCAACATCCGGCATAGGGATGACTTTGGCTCTCCACCCCTTTGGACCCCTCGTACCAGTTCCAAAATGGGTGATTTTTTTCTGCTGCTGAGAGGAAGGACAACTGGCATATATAGAAAATACTGGACACACAGTTGGCCGCTGCCTATGTGCGCAATTGTCCTCTCTGTTAGGTCTGACCGAGGAGATTCATGGCCAGTCATTGCTCAGAGTTCTACTACCACGGATGTTGGGGGGCTGAGGGGGGGTTAGGAGCAAGTAAGCAGTTCCATCAACAGTCGCTTAAGCTGGTATCCTTAATGAGAATTCCTTTACCCCTAGTGAGGAGGGTAGCCGCCACCGGGCAGCGCAGCCAGGACATGAAGCAGACCTGCACCAGTAGGGTGGGTGGCTACTTGGACAGCACTTACCACCGAGGAGAGGATCCCGTGGGACCTACTGGGCAGCCAAAACTTGAAGAGTAGGCCGAAAACTTGCGGAGTAGGTTTGACGTAGAGTAAGCTGCCCTTGCCGCTAGGCCAGTGTTACCCCCAGGGAGAACCCGCGTGTCACACCCGTAATGTGGATCGAGACTGACCTTGTCAAGAGTAATCAGGCTTGGTACGGCCAGGATTTCAACTACAATGCGAATGGCATCAGATTAGTCAGCCATGACGCACTCCTCCAAACTATTGAGAAATGAGTCGGGGTTCAACTGCTAGCTCAGACACATTCTTATGCATTGCTCACCCTCCACCCGAGCCACACAATTGCTGCTAGTTGCCCCATCTGCCTCCTACCATTTTACCAGGGACTGGAATTGTCTGCCACGTCCACACTTATCATGTGGCCACTTGCAGGCTCCTGCTGCTTCTTCATGCCACCTACAAATATCATTGGCCACTCTGGGGCTCCCTGCTGTGCTTCCGATGCCCTTCACACTACATAATTGTGCCATCTGGGGCTCCGGCTTCTATGCCACCTCCACTATATGCTTGTGCCACTTGGGGCTCCTGTGCTCTGATGCCACCTTCACAGCTAATCATTGTGCCACTCTGCGGGCTCCTGCTGCTGCATGCTTTGATGCCACCAACACACTTATCATTGGCCACTCTGGCCGCTTTGCTGTTTCTGATGCCACTTCACACTATATATTGTGCCACTCTGCGGCTCTGCTGCTTCTGATGCCACCTTCACACTATATCATTGGCCACTCTGTGGGCTCCTACTGCTTTGATGGCACCTTCACACATTATATCATTGTGCCACTGTGCGGCTCCTGCTGCTCTGAAGCCCCAAACACACTAATCATTGTCCACTCTTGGGTCCTGCTGTGCTGCTTCTGAGCGCACACCTTCACACTATATTATTGTGCCACCTTGCAGGCCTGCTGCTTCTGATGCCCAAATGCACATATCATTGTGCCACTCTGCGGCTCTGCTGCTTTGATGCCACCTTCGACTATATCATTGTTCCACTCTGCGGGCTCCTGTGCGCTTATGATAGTGCCACTTCACACCATATCATTGTGCCACTCTGCGGGCTCCTGCTGCTTCTGATGCCACCACACACTATATATTGTGCCACTTGTGCGGCTCCTGCTGCTACTAGATGCCACCTCACACTATATCAGTGTGCCACTCTGCTGGGCTTCTGCTGCGTGCACCATTGAATTTGCCAACTGGCCACCTTGACCACCTTCCATTATTGCCCACTACTGAGGCTCCTGCTGCTGCTGCTGATGCCACCAACACACATATCATTGTGCACTCTGCAGCTCCTCTGCTTTCTATGCCCCATTAACCACTTATAATTGTGCCACTCTTGCAGGCTCTCTGCTTCTTCTGATGCCACCTCACACTATATCATTGTGCCAACTCTGCGGGCTCCTGTGCTGATTTGATGGCCACCTCACACTATATCATTGTGCCACTCTTGCGGGCTCCTGCTGCTACTGATGCCACCTTCACACTATATAATTGTGCCACTATGCGGGCTCTGCTGCTTCTGATGCACACTTCACACTATATCATTGTGCCACTCTGCGGGCTCCCTCTGCTTGCTCTGATTGACCACCTCACTATATCATTGTGCCACTCTGCGGCTCTCTGTGCTACTGATGCCACATTCACACTACTATCACTGTGCCACTCTGCGCTCTGCTGCTGTGCTTCTGATGACCACACACTATATCATTGTGCCACTCTGCGGCGTCGCCTGTTGCATTCTGATGCCACCTCACACTTATATATGGCCACTCGTGAGCTCCTGCTGCTTCTGATTGCCACAACTTCACACTAGATCATTGTGCCACTCTGCGGGTCTCCTTGCTTTCTGATGCACCAACAACTTATCATTGTGCCACTCTGCGGGGCTCTGCTGCTTTGATCGCCACCTTCACACTATCATATTGTGCCACTCACGCGGGCTTCGGCTATGATAATGATGCCACCTTCACACTTTATTCATTGTGCCCACTGCTGGGCTCTGGTTGCTGCTTTTGATGCCACCAACACACTATATCATTGTGCCACTCTGTGGGTCTCCTGCTGCTTCTGATGCCACCTTCAACACTATATCATGTTTGCCACTTGCGGGCCTCTGCTGCTGTCTACTGATGCACCAACGCACTATAAATTGAGCCACTCTGCAGGCTCCTGCTGTGCTGATGCCACCTTCATCACCTATATCATTGTGCCACTCTGCGGGCTCCTGCTGCTTCTGATGCCACCTTCAAATCATATAGTCCGTGACCTGCGGGCTCCTGCTGCTTTATGCCACCAACACTATATCATTGTGCCACTTGGGGTCCTCTGCTGTCTGCTACTGATGCCACCATTCAACTTATATCATTGTGCCACTCTGCGGTGTGCCTATGCATTCTGATGCCACACGCAACATATATCATTGTGCACACTGCTGCGGCTCTGCTGCTTCTGATGCCACCTCATCATGCATATCATTGTGCCACTCGCCGGGCTCTGCTGCTTCTGATGCACATTCACACTATATATCATTGTGCCACTCCTGCGGGCTCCTGATGTGCTGCTCTGATGCCACCACCACTATATCATTGTGCTGCCACCTGCGTCCGCTGCTGTCTGATGCCACACTTCACACATATCATGTGCCACTCTGACGGGCTCCTGACAGCTTCTGATGCCACATCACCTATATTCATTGTGCCACTCTGCGGGCCTTACTGCTGCTACTGATGCCCCACACACTATATCATGTGCCACTCTTGCAGGGCTCTCCTGCATGTCTTTGATGCCACCTCACATATATCATTGTGCCACTCTGCGGGCTCTGCTGCATTCTGATGCACCACACATATATCATTGTGCCACTCTGCAGGCTCAGCTGCTTCTGTGCCACCTTCAGCTATATCATTGTGCCACTCTGCGGGCTTGCGCTACTGATGCCACCTTCACACTATATCATTGTGCCACTCTGCGGGCTCTGCTGCTAATGTATGCCACCTTCAATAATCATTGTGCCACTCTTGCGGGCTATTGTGCTGCTGCGTTTTGATGCCCAACCCAACAACTATATCATTGTGACACTCTGCAGTCTGCGTTCTGATTCTGAGTGCCACTTCCGCACATATCATTGTGCCACTTTTCGTGGCGCAACGCACTGTTGCCACGCAACACTATATCATTAGTGCCACTCTGTGGCATCCTCTCTGCTGCTGCTTATTTGCACGCACATTCACGGATATCATTGACACTCTGCGTGGCTACTGTGATGACTGATTTGAATGCCACCTTCACATCTATATACATTGTCCACTCAACTGCGGGCTATATTGCTGCTTCTGGTGCCAACTTCACACGTATTTATATTGTGACACTTGCAGGCTCTGCTGCTTCTGATTGTGGCATCAGAAGCAGCAGGAGCCCGCAGAGTGGCACAATGATATAGTATGTTGGCGGGATCAAAATCAGCAGCAGCAGGAGCCCGCAGAGTGGCACAATGATATCATATGAAGGTGGCATCAGTAGCAGCAGGAGCCCGCAGAGTGGCACAATGACCTGAGCAAACGGCAGGTGTCACGCATGAACTGCCAGTGGCTGACATGAAAGTTACACAGGGGAGTACTACGGTCCATCATCAAAAAATCATTAATGGCATTTTTCTATTCATACAGGCGGTCTAACATATGGAGACTGGAATTCCAATGGGTGGAAACATTGGAAATCAGACTACGTTGGGGTAGGCTGTTCTGATGCTGCAACTTGAGGAGGGTGTGCTTGGCTCTGTAAGAATGGCTGAAGTGCGTGCACAGTGTTCTGGCTATTTTTAGAATGTCTTGCAGATGGGTGGAAGACTTCAGGATCTTGTTGACTACCAGATTGAATACATGCGCCATGCAGGGACTATCCCTCCTCGGTGCAGCGCGGACAGCACGTTCCTCCCATTGTCTGTCACCATGGTTCCGATTTTTCGTTGTCGCGGAGAAAGCCACACATTGATTTCTTGTTGCATGACACGGAGCAGTACCTCCCCTGTGTGACTTCGTTCGCCCAGGCAAACCAGGTGTAGAACTGCGTGACACAGCTGTGCCCTGCACATGTGGTGTGATGGAGCAGCACTTGTGGAGGCTGAGGTGCAGAAGGAGGAGGCGGACACTGGTGCAGGAGAAAGCGCCGTCTCTTGTTGAAGTTGTTGGTGTGGCTGGGAGGGAAGCACAATCACCCAGTTGGCTTAAAGGACATATACTGGCCCTGACCATAATTACAGCTCCACACGTCCGCGCTGCCGTGCACCTTGGAAGAAACTGATCCATGCAGGGCGCATGGACCATCCCTCCTCTGTCCAGCGCGAAAAAAACATGTTCCTCCCATTGTCTGTCACCATGGTTCCGATTTTTAGTTGTTGGTGTGGCTGGGCGGGAAGCACATTCGCCCAGTGGGCCGTAAAAGACATATACTGGCCCTGACCATAATTACAGCTCCACACGTCCGCGCTGCCCTGCACCTTGGAAGAAACTGAAAAGCTCAAGGACTGGCCCACCTTCTGTTGTACATATTGGTGAAGGGCTGGTACAGCCTTTTTGGAAAAAAAATTGCGGCTTGGAACTCTCCACCTCGGTTCGGCACAAGCCATTAGTTCTCTGAAGGGTGCAGAGTCCACGAGCACAATGATATAGTGTGAAGGTGGCATCAAAAGCAGCAGCAGGAGCCCGCAGAGTGGTACAATGATATAGTGTGAAGGTGGCATCAGAAGCAGCAGCAGGAGGAGCTCACAGAGTGGCACAATGATATAGTGTGTTGCTGGCATCAGAAGCAGCAGGAGCCCGCAGAGTGGCACAAAGATATAGTGTGAAGGTGGCATCAGAAGCAGAAGGAGCCCGCAGAGTGGCACAATGATATAGTATGTTGGTGGGATCAAAAGCAGCAGCAGCAAGAGCCCGCAGAGTGGCACAATGATATCATATGAAGGTGGCATCAGTAGCAGCAGGAGCCCGCAGAGTGGCACAATGATATAGTGTGAATGTGGCATCAGAAGCAGCAGGAGCCCGCAGAGTGGCACAATGATATAGCATGAAGGTGGCATCAGAAGCAGCAGGAGCCTGCAGAGTGGCACAATGATATAGTGCGTTGGTGGCATCAGAAGCAGTAGGAGCCCGCAGAGTGGCACAATGATATAGTGTGAAGGTGGCATCAGTAGCAGCAGCAGGAGGAGCCCACAGAGTGGCACAATGATATAGTGTGTTGGGGCATCAGCGCAGCAGGGCCCGCAGAGTGGCACTAATGATTAGTGTGAGATGGCATCAGAAGCTGCAGGAGCCCGCAGAGTGGCACAATGATATAAGGTGGTAGAAGGTCAATTATCAGATCACAGCAGCCGGGACTGCAGTGTGGCATGCACATGATATAGTGCGGTTGGTGGCATCAGTAGCAGCACGCAGGAGCCGCGCAGAGTGGCACAATGATATTAGTGTGAATGGTGGCTCAGAACAGCAGAGCCCGGGAGTGGCACAATGATATAGATGAAGGTGGCATCAGTAAGCACAGGAGCCTGCAGAGTGGCACAATGATTAGTGCGTGTGGCATCAGAATGCATGTAGTGAGCCCGCAAGTGGCACAATGATAAAGTGTGAATGTGGCATCATAGCAGCAGTCAGAGGAGCCCACATGAGTGGCACAATGATATAATTGTTGGTGGCATCAGAAGCGCGGAGCCGCGCAGGTGCACACATATATTTGAAGGTGGCATCAGAAGCACAGGAGCCCCAGAGTGGCACAATGATATAGTGTCGAAGGTGGCATCAGTCAACAGCAGGAGCCGCAGAGTGGCTACATTATATAGTGTTGTGAGTGGCATCGAGACAGCAGCAGAGGCCCGCAGAGTGGCAACAATGATATAGTGGTGAATGGTGGCATCAGAAGCACAGGCGGCCGAGTGGCACAATGATATAGTGTGAAGGTGGCATCAAAAAGCGCAGCATATCAGGAGCCCCCAGAGTGGCACAATGATAAAGTGTGAGGTGGCATCATTACAAGCCGAAGCCCGCGTGAGTGCACAATGTATAGTGTGAAGGGGCGACTCAGTAGCAGCAGGAGCCCGCAGAGTGGCACAATGATATAGTGTGTGGTGGCATCAGAAGCAGCAGGCAGCCCGCAGAGTGGCACAATGATATATTGAAGGTGTCAATCAGAAGCAGCAGGAGCTCAGAGTGGCACATATATAGTGTGAAGGTGGCATCAAATGCAACAGGGACTGTGCAGAGTGGCACAATGATATAGTGCATTGTGGTCATCAGTAGCAGCAGCAGGAGGAGCCAACAGAGTGGACAGATGATATATTGAATGTGGCTCAGTAGCAGCAGAAGCCCGCAGAGTGGCACAATGATATAGTGTGAATGTGGCATCAGAAGCAGCAGGAGCCTGCAGAGTGGCACAATGATATAGTGTGAAGGTTGCATCAGTAGCAGCAGGAGCCCGCAGAGTGGCACAATGATATAGTGTGAAGGTGGCATCAGAAGCAGCAGCAGGAGCCCGCAGAGTGGCACAATGATATAGTGCGAAGGTGGCATCAGAAGAAGCAGGAGCCTGCAGAGTGGCACAATGATAAAGTGTGAAGGTGGCATAGAAGCAGCAAGAGCGGCAGAGTTGCACAATGATATAGTGTGTTGGTGGCTTCAAAAGCAGCAGCAGCAGGAGCCTGCAGAGTGGCATAATGATATAGTGTGAAGGTGGCATCAGTAGTAGCAGGAGCCCACAGAGTGGCACAATGATATAGTGTGAAGGTGGCATCTGTAGCAGCAGGAGCCCACAGAGTGGCACAATAATATAGTGTGTTGGTGGCATCAGAAACAGCAGGAGCCCGCAGAGTGGCACAATGATATAGTGTGAACGTGGCATCAGTCGCAGCAGGAGCCCGCAGAGTGGAACAATGATATAGCATGAAGGTGGCATCAGAAGCAGCAGGAGCCTGCAGAGTGGCACAATGATATAGTGCATTGGTGGCATCAGAAGCAGCAGGTGCCCACAGTGTGGCACAATAATATAGTGTGAAGGTGGCATCAGAAGCAGCAGCAGCAGTAGGAGCCCACAGAGTGGGACAATGATATAGTGTGTTGGTGGCATCAG